>OENM01000967.1:37326-49891 GCA_900239745.1 Rotaria magnacalcarata
TTTTGTTGATTAAGCTTGGATTTCGCTGATAGATTTCTTCGATACTTTTAGTGTACAACTGTTTTTCAGGCCAGTTTAAAAATTGTTGTGCCGGAATGCCAATTTGTTTAACAATACAGCGTAGAGTTGTAATACTGAACGACTGAAATCGATATGGATATTGTAAGTCCGCGTATGATTGCCCATTTGCTGCAAATTTAATGTATAGTGTCGTGTTGGGCGTATTAATAGTTGGTTCGACGACTCGATCGAATGTACTTTTTAGACTTCCTGACCAGATATATTCAGAATACCCTGTATATACTGTGCTGGCGTCCGATGCGATAGCACCAATGCCTAGTTCAACTTGAAGATACTGAGGCTGAAAAAGAATGGAATGAAATGAAAGGAGTCCCCAAAAATCAAGCAAATTGTAATTGGTTTCCAAATGATCTCGAAATTGTTTTAGATTCATCACGAATGGACCATTCCAGGAATTATACAAATCGTTAGGAAACCGAAATATTATCGTTATAGCAATTGAAATGAACAAATGAACAAATATCAGTTCAGTATGCTGTAGGAGCTTGTTGCGTTGATCTTGAAAAAATTGATCACGAATACGTCTTAATAACGATGCATAACTTGATTTTATTTGCATGACTGTTTTCGGAAATTGGATGCTCTTAATGGAAAAAAAACGATCAAATGTAAAATTGATCGTATAATAAACAAGCGGCGGTCACATGACTGAGTGGATAAGATTCAATTTATATGGTAGCTGACTGTCATCTACTCGGTATAATGCATTTAGTTGTCGAAGTTAGAATATGAATATGGAAATATCCTTGTATAAGAAGAAAGTTATTCATAGAGAGATTAGAAAGTGCAAGAAAAGGAGATATAATTATGAGAAAGAACTGATATAATGGAAAGTAAGTAAACAAATCAATTTGTCCTTTATTTATATTCACCTACGCTTCTTACTTCAGTAGTGCAGATGAGGTTTCTACAAAGCACGGTTGCTTTTTCTGCTATAAATACGAAGTAAAATAGTAACAGAAAAATAACCCAATAGACGAAATGATTTTTCATTTATGTAGAAAAATGAATTTCATTTTATAGCAACCTTTAAAGGTTTTTTCCAATGTAATAGTGTGTAGGTGGCACAGAATTGTGAGAATGAGTAATTACCTATAGACTGTATTTTAATATTATGCAATGAAATAAGTATTGAAAAATTTTACACGGCAAAATTTATCCTATTAAATTCGTGTTGTCAAACTATTCAGAACGATAAGCTTTTGATTCACATTATTATTCGTCGGTAGCAAGTTATGGGATTCGTTGACAAACTCACATGATTTATTGAATCACAAATTCCGTGCTTTGATACAATTTTGGGTTTCAAAGTATAATGACAGTAGTAGAGTTGGTATAGTATGTATGTACGAGTGAGAGTCCTCACCAAATAGTTTTTTTTCTAAATCGATACTTTTATGAGTCATCAATGAGATTTTTCAATGTTTTTATTTACTTTTTAAACATACGCATGGTGTATTTTTCTGCCTGAAAAACACATGTACTCTTTACTTGTTTTTGCAGAAATTGAAAAGAAACTACAAAGAAACTTATTTTGTTTGTCAAAAACAATTTTAAGTCAACTTAAGTTGAGGGTGAGGGTGAGTTATGATTAGAAGAATTTCATTATTTTCACCCACGCTCTTATAATTGACGTTACATCATATTTTATACTAAAATTGATTTCTTATAAACAAATAAAATTTCAACATATATTATCATAAAGGACATTGCCGCCGGATGAAGAATCGAAAGCAATCGACCGTTTGGTTGCTACGCAAAAATAGCTTATCCTTCTCTTGCATTCTCTTTACTCGCACAAAACTCATATCTTTTTTCATTCAAGAGAACAACTCTCCAACTTTGTAATACACATTTATATTTTGCGACTATATGCAAAAAGAGCAAACGCCTCGCGTGTTATTACTGCTCTCGCTTGGTATGCTGAATTTCGTAGATTAGATGTATAAAAGCCATTTCTTTACTGTTGGAAATATATTTTCTATGCAGTTTGATGAAAACATTTTTCACAATTTTTAACGGATTTTTTTACATATTCTACTCGAAAACATACTTGGAGCCGCATATATGTTACTGTACAGACTCGAATGTCAGTCTCTATTCGTTTCTAATCAACAAGCAGTTGCAGTATTATATGAAAATGATACTAAAAAGAATTCCGATCTGTAAAATTGAACTAAACATGTGTTACAATTTATATGAGAATTCAGTTGAAATTGGAATAATAGATTTAATTAAAGATAGAGAAAATAGACACAAAAGAGAGCGAAGAAAATAAAAGAAATGAAAAGAAAAAAGAATTTCGAAAATCAAAATTCATATAAAGTTATCCGAGCGATATGGAAACGTTTTTTATGAGTTAGATTTAGCAAAGTATTTTCTAATTGATCATAATTTAGATTTCTTTTTCAGATTGGTGACCGAAAAAAAAAAAATTATTTCTTATTTTTCATTTAACTCAACGCGCTCTCATATCGCTTGTATGAGTCATATAGAAATAAATGTATCTTGCTGAACTGATACTTTAATATTAAAAGGAAATAAAGTACTTCCTTGATTATGACAATAATGTTACGTCATCAAATAAATACTTATTTATCTGAGTTTTCAATTAAAAAATTTAGTAGAATCCATTAGTATCTAATATTTTTGTCATCATTTATTTATTAATTTAGCTTTTCATATAATTGATACTCGCCACTATGAAACAGACATTTAGGATTTCTAGACTCAGTTTCATACGAAGAATTTGAATATTACCTGAAAAATCAGAAGAAAAGAAAAAAAAGTGTTTTTCGACGTTTCAAAAAGATAAATTTTTTACATTTTTTAGGTCTCCTCACAATTTTGCACTGTTCTTCACGAAAAAATTTAAAAAAGAAGCAAGGTCAGATTCGTGATCAGCATCACAGAGCGAATCCAACCATATGTGTTTAAACGAAAAATAAAACTTGTGAAAAGATTGAATTACGCGCACCTTACTTCCTAACATAGTAAAGTTAGTTTATTTTTCTCATTCTTCGCATTATCTTCAATTAAAAGTTGGAGTGAATAGAACTAATATCTATTAATTGTTAAACACAAAGCTTCTATATCTATACTGTTTTATTCGATAAATGATTCTGGTAATGTGAAAAAACACTTTAAAATGATAATAAAATGTAATTAATAATGAAGACTGTTTTGTAGTTTAGCAAATTTCAGAAAATCAACTCTTCAATACAGGACATTAATGGGTTGGATACGCAGTGGCATGTGCGGTTTCATCAACACGATAGATCTGTTCTTCAACGACACCTGGTCCTGATGGAAGACCACCGACACTAAATGTAACCTTCGCAAATGTACCATCGGGTAAGCCGATCTAAATATTGAAAATAAAAAATAATATTGTTACTATTCAAAATATATTTGCTTTACTTACCATAAAATCGTATATCATAGCACATGCCTCCATCTTACGAAGTGTCACTGGTTTTAATTGGAAATCAGCTGGAATCGATGGAAATGTTTCACGTACGTTTTGTGCAATACCGTGAGCATTCTGTGGTCAAGAAAGAAAGGCTATACCCCTAAGTAAAAATCGAAGAAATAAAATATGATTTACTTTTCCATAAAGTTCTAAATCTTCATCAGTTACGGGATGAAAGTTAAAGTCCATCTTTCTACGAATTTGCCAAAAAATATTTAATCTTAATAAAACTGACTGTAAATATTTCTATGAATGAAAACAGAAAGAAAACTAACGTTTATATATTATTCGGTTTACACTGTTTTTGATTCTATAAAAGCAAAAATGTAATATTTACATAACATTCCACACCTGGACATCCTTGACGCCTTTTAATTTTTAATGGGTATGATTGGCTGCCATACAAATAAGCACATATGTTTAACAGGACAAATCAGTTCTCTGTTTTTCTATGGATGTAATACAACACAGCTTTCTTTTTGCTACCCATATTAATCATGCACAATCAGATAGAAAATGTTATGAATCAAAATAACATAGTCAATATACAATTTCAGTCAGACATTTACAGCTATAATTTGCGTGCAATTATATTTTTGTCCTTGTGATAAGTGATTTGATAAACTGTGAACTAATAATGATGATTGGTAGGCCTTCACAATTTTTACAAAGTCAAAAGATAAGCACAAATAATTTTTTCTTCAAAAGAAAAATCGAAATGCACACAGTTTTCATTGCAGTTCTTGTTAAATTCTGAATACACGCATTAATTTATCTTTCTACCACCAATTAGCTATGCCGGTGCCTATGTTCCATACAGTATTACTTACTCAGTTAATAGATTGTGTAGAACAAGAACAACCATGATATCGATATTTCACCTTGAGGGTGTGTGGGTGTATGGTGTGGGTCTAAGGCTGAATTAAAAATGGATCATCCACACTCTCAAGACTGAAATGCTCGGCGTACGGCATTAAATTCATTGTCTTCATAATTCAAAATTCAAAATATTGATGCATTCGATTTATATAAAAATGACAATTTTTTTATACAAATTAGAATTCATTAAAACATATGTAATAAAGGTGGCCCGATTGATTGCAATAATATTAGTTTTCCCAATATTCACATCAAATGCAATACAATAACCATTTGCATAGGAGTTATCACTATTTATGTAACCTTCGAGCTGCTTTAAAATGTATGCTCGCTATCTTAACAAGGGCCTCTCATTAAATTTAACGTCGTATCGATGACTATCAACTACTAGCTCGATAAGAAAGATTTCTTAATTAATATGTCTTCGTTTTCAGCCCCACTCGTTTTTTACTTTCTAATTCTCTTTCATTTAGTTTGTTTTTGTTTTATCAATTTATATTATTATTCAGGTTTGATAGCTTTTATTGCAAATGCAGAGCCCTGAAGAGTGTTTCAATATTTAAATAAATAACACGAAACGCGTCGACGAATCACTTGTGCATTTTATTTTAATTTTAATTTTATTTAGCAAATTATCTCCACTTGTAATCGATTGCTGAAAAGCAAGAGTTGAGATTAACAGATTGGACTTGTCTTTTCGTTAAGAGATAGGTCGGTCTGTTTTTCAATTAGTTTACCAGCTACAACATACAATTAAAGCCCGTTCATTATCAAAAGGTAAGTTCTGTCATTCATATTGTCAGTTTCCGGATCGCCCGTAGAGAACCGGCATGATATGATACGATGCCCCTTTATATTTCAAGAAAATCTCAAAATACCGGAACTCCAAACCGCATCAATATTCGATAAGCACTCATACGAAATACAAAAAGAAGTATTCAAAGTTCACGCACATAGTCTAGAAGACACCACAGAAGTAAGTCAATACATAATAAATCCGCCCTTCACATGAATCCTCTCACGTTCTAGATGAATGACTCCAACGACTATTATTATATTACAACCGATACCAGCAAATCTCCTGATTTTGAAAGTTGCATCAACACATATAATATTTCAAACGCGCCATAGTAGTCGATTACCATCCATTTCTCATGACAATTAAGCCATTTTTATACACTGTGCCACCTCACCTTCCCATAAACTCTTATTGTAAATTCATTCTAATTAGTATTTTGAACTGATCCTTGGATCATTCGTTCTGATCTCCACCCACTTGATAATTTCTATGAGCAATTTTGAAATATAGCATATTTGTATTGTGGTAAGTTGTCACACCCTCACATCCACATCCATCCTCAAAGATCTCTGAGGATCTTGTTGTGAATTGAATGATTTGTGCCGGATTTCGAAGGATTATGGTAGCATCTGTTAATCAGGCTTATCAGGAGTCGATCGGATTTTTCTTCCAAACATAGTCTATTTGCGGATCCGGCAGCCGAATTCCGATCGAATCGCCAAGTAGGATTGAACGTTCTGAGTATTAAAAGAATTTTTTCATGAAAGCTACTGAATGTTTATTCTGAACGACCTTCATACAAATGATAATACTGAATAAATATCACGCATTTTTGCTTTCGATATTTTCATTAAATCGTCCATATTAACTATGTTACAGTTAATTTCAATTTCAATTATATATTTTGTTCAAAATATCTCTTGAAGAAAAAGAAATTTTGTATTTATTCTATGTTCTTATCTTGGGTGTGGGTGTGAAGGAACTACCAAATAGAACATCCATACAAGCCAAACACTAACACCCACACCCACACCCCATAATGAAGAGATTAAAAATAAAATATGATTTTATTCTTTAACGCATACTGTAGGGTCTTTTAACTAAAACAACGAGCATAAGAACTTTGAGAAAATTTGACATAACTGAATAGTTCTGATTGTTCTTTCGTGTTTGTATTCCAATAGAGCTGTTCGAATGCGCTAGCCCATAGTGAATTCAAACAAGGAAATTTTTCGGTAGCTAGA
This sequence comes from Rotaria magnacalcarata, assembly GCA_900239745.1. Classification (NCBI taxonomy): domain Eukaryota; kingdom Metazoa; phylum Rotifera; class Eurotatoria; order Philodinida; family Philodinidae; genus Rotaria; species Rotaria magnacalcarata. Next base: position 43,802 of record OENM01000967.1, read on the forward strand.
TCTCACAATATGCATTTTAAGTATTTCAAAAATCTACCCGTATTTTTCCAACAATGAAATCCGTGAAGATTTTGCTGACATTGTTTTCAATATCATAGAATTTCTATTCTATCAACTTCGTAATGAAACTGAATTATAAAGTTATTTATACTACTAAAATATGAATGTGTAAACATTCTCTTAGCGTATAACATTCGTATCCTTAGTTGATAAAGATCTCTAAAAGCGTTGCCAAGTATCATGAAGTATTGACGCCTAGCCGGTGATACAATATGTTATAGTGTATCATTTCTAGTGGAATTTAAAAGAAAATCTATGTTTGTGCCGTGAAAAGTTTAAAAAAAATTATCCGTTCATTAATTGCATAATAGAGATGTACTTTGAATGCGCGATAATTGAGCACGAGATAAATACAGAATACAATTTGAACATATTGAAAATGAACTATTCATATAGAATCCATTTTTGATCTTCGAAGATTGGTATAAATATGTGGTGGTTTAATTTATTTTTGTAGAAAAGCGAGGATGGATGTCGTTGCTTAGGATGCAGTTAATTATTGATATTGGTAGTGAGTCAGAGAATAGAAGAAAAACGTGTAAAAAGATTCTATTCTTGCAAGATTTACTCTTTTTCTTCTATGGTGCTGTCTGTCAGAAAAGTAATGCTTATCTTTTAGAAAAAATACTCATTCGTATAAACTTCTTTTAGAGAACTTCCTTAAAAACCTTCTATGAATCGTCAAATGGAGATTCTAGTTTTTTTTATTTAGATAGAAAATGTTAAGTGTGCACGTAGAAGTATTCATTTGTGTTTCGAATTATCTTGAGAAGTGATCCATTTTGAAGAATTGACATTCCCATACATTCTGCGATTCGATTTTGTCGTTAAAGATGTTATATTATGACAACCTTTTCTACGGTCATCATCTAAGCATTCTATAAGTTCATGACATGAAAGAACTTTCTTGTCCGGACTTAGTCAAATTTGTCACTTTGATGAATTCTTGTTCTCAAAAAGAAAAAGTATCACGAAATCGTGATTATATCTATACGGAAATGTTTTATATTTTAGTACATTTAAAACTATTTGAAAAACAACTTCTTTATTCTGAGATATTGAATAAAATAATTAAGTAAAACTTTACCTTAATTAGGAGAAACGATAAATAATTGTCCTCATTTCAACGAATAATACATAGTGTGACACCTATCTGCCTATGCATTTTCACTGATAAGGTAATAAACATAAAGAGATTTCTATTTAGATTTTTCGTCAACATTTTCAAAAGACACAGAAATAAAAACGATTGAAAACTAAGTAATAACTATTTATTGTATTATAACTGTGAAACATGATATTATGTGTGCGATAGCACGATGACAACACTAGAAACGAGATACCGATTGTATGATAGTAATCAAATACTAAATTGGACCTGTAGATTTCTTTTTCTTCTACTAGACAAGTGTAGACGAACTAAGCAGATGTATGTGCATGTACTCTAATGATTTCTACGCTTAAATTAAAGCATTTGTCAACTTTTATCATAGATTTTATTTTTTTAACTTCTTCGTACGATTGTTTATTTTATCAACAACCGACATGTGACTCGATATTAAAAACAAATCGTTAAGAAATGCAATCCTCATTTTTCAGCAAATATCACAATTCATTAGTTCACATTGATTTCTAAGTAACACATGAAGTCAATATCCATTTTGATCTTAGTCATTGCCTTCAGACCATAATTCTGAAAATCGAATACCCAAGTCAAGTTCGGGCCCTCGGATCCTGTCGGACGGGTTCAAAATGCGGTGATATCTGGTGGTCGGATTTTGTCGGTTCCTTTCCGGCGTATTCTCATTATTTACGCAGTTTTGCGTCGAAAGCCAGCCAACGAATTCGCTGATTTCCGATCGGATTCAGCTCATATGGTTTGATCGTTTACGATATGATCCGTGGCTATCCGTGACCAGGAAATTACCCGAATGTATCACTTAAAACTGGACATCATTTCCGGGGAAAACTCCTTCAAAAGCTGTCATCGAAAGCTGTCGGATCATTCCAGAAAAGAACAGTCCTGGCCATCGGATTTTGCCGTATTCGGGGACAAAGATTCCACCGCAATCAGTTCATTACGAACATTGGATGCATACGAAAAATCTCGTTACTGATTACGTGAATTACCAATTGATTAATTGAAGTGGTCATGGCCGAAAAATGAATGTTATGCACGTTAGAGAAGGCTTGTTCNTTTCTATTATAATCTATTATAAAGTAATGAAAAAGGTGGATTATGATGTATAAAAGTCGATGAAAATCAGTTGGAAACTTGACTCATCACGAACAGAAATCATTTAAATTCATGTTTCTAATGAACTTGTAACCCATTACAATCGATATTAATTCGAACCAATTGAAATGCTGAATAAAATTTTCATTTTCTTTTTATTGCTTTTGGTGAAAAAATCGATTAAAAGGTGCATTATTTCAATCTGTTTGCTATCTGATTTTTCTCTCATTCTTTCTACAAGAGTAACATTCATATTGGCACTAATAGTGATTCCCAGATCAATGACGCTCGATGATATACGCTCGCACACCAACTCATTACGGTGGATAACTGCAGTTGTTTCCGTTACCCATAAGCAGCAATCGTAAACGATACTTTACAGCGTATTTCGGCCATCGCAAACAATGAATGTAAACAGTGCCCGTTAACGAGCAGCGGAACAATACGGTGATCGTATACTCTGTTAGGAAAACATCGTAATGCATCGTATACGTCAGCCGCATCAGGGATATCAGGGAAGCCGAGGATATCAGGGATATCAGGGATATTATGGAAGTCAAGAATGTCAGGGATATGGGTGTGGGTGTGTATTACAGTAGTACCCACACTCTCACAAACCCACACCCACACCATTACTTATTGAACATGATTGGGAAAAATTTGTGTTCGAATTTAATTGAAAAATAGTTGCTGAACGAGGCAAAAAATTAGATATTCAACGGAAACGTACAAAAGAATATAAATGACATTACAGATGATGTTATGCATAAATTATAGAATATCGTTTTTTACCTCATTTACAAGCATGCGTTTAATTCCATCAATTTTTCTATCTAGTGTTTTATCTGATTAATTGATATATGTTGTGTAAACTTGAATATTTCAATTTCTATTATTCTTAATAATATATCCGTGCATTGAATTCATGTCTCTATCATTCCATTGAAATAAACAATCAACGTAGAATCAATTCGTGTTTTTCTTTGTCTTCTTTCGTATACATTTGTTTTTTTCTTAGATAGAATGGCACATCCATTGATCCAAGGATTTAGTTTGTATAAAAAAAGTTAGCGCAATGTTAAACTGTCGACTTGATCTCGATCTGGAAATTTCTGCAGCCCTATCCAAAACAGATGACGATATTCGTGGTGAACATCTCAATCGTCATTTCCCGTCAAGCGTTGTGGAACTTACATCCTGTGAACAATTTAATATCAAGTTTAACGAAATTTTTGAATATCGAGTGAATCAAATTCTTCTCGAGTCACCAGGAAATACGACACATATTCACAAACATGATTATTTGAATGAAACCCAAAGTCCTGATATTGTATTTTCCATCGGTAGAACCGTTGTTTTACTTTATTATAAATTCATTGGCTCGTTTTTTAGCTATGTGCATTGCTGTTCTGTTAGAACTAGATTCTCAATTATATGTGGCGATGAGAAAGCTTCATAATGCATTCGAGAAATATGAAGAATTATCGATTTATGCACATCAAGTTACAGTGGGCATTCAACGCTTGAAAACTTGTGAACCACGTCTACTTGAATTGCCAGTTAATGATATGGTCATGAGCACAGGAATTAAAACACCAGAAAGTTTCGGAAAAAAATATTTCTGAACAATTACAAAAATTAGCCGGTTTAACATTTGTTGATGTATCGAATAAATTTGAAGACTTCAACACGTATAATATTATGACAGAATTAAGTAGTACACTGAATCCACTAACTGTTAGTTTGAGTAAGATGCAAGACAATGATGTGCTTGTGAATATATGATTTTTTTAAATTTGCAGTGAAAATTGCTAACGATATTCATATGTTGCATTCAATTATAATAAATGAAACACAATATAAGGCTATGGCTATGGCAGCCGCGCAAATTATGGGAAACCATATGGCTGTGACTGTTGTGAATACAAGGGGACATTTGGAACTAAATTTGTTGAAACCATTGATAATAAAAAATGTTCTTTTTTCATTTAAAATGTTAAATAATGTGTGTGATAATTTCTCAAGTGAGTTTGCTTTTTTCTACATTTTTAATAAATTCTTTTTGTTGTTGTAGAATGGTCACCTCTCGAACGTCAAGCAGTTCCAAATGGTACTCGACTTTTATCGACGACGGAATCGTGCCTAGTGCCATATGTTGCTGAAACTGGTCAAGCACAAAGCGTCTTTCTTGATGCAACACCATCATCACCAAAACAACACTTGTTTGATAATGCTGGCAGAATTCAATCGATAGCAAGCGTCACAGCAATGTTCAACAATCCAAATGGTATACCTACATCTCAATTTTTATCATCATTTTCGTTTTGTGTTTTTACTTTAGAGAATGTACTTGAAACAAGTGCGTTGACACCGATACCGACGTTGGAAAAGATGGTCGAAGACGTTGAACCGTATGTGAAGCCGTATCGAAAATCAAAAACAAAGAAAATCTCGCGTAACACAAGCTATCGGTAATTCACCACCACGGCGACTCCCATCACGACCAGCTCAGCAACAACCAACGGAGGACGAAAGCATCCTCAATTTGTCTGAAGAACTACAAAGATCTGTAATGCACCATTAATTGTCTTTTGTTTTCGTCTTCTCTTCTCTTTTCATTTGGAAATAAAACTGTCAAGTTAGATAAGATGAGAATATTCAGCGATTGATAAATGACAATCGTAATTTGTTGATTTGTGAGATTGCTTGTGTTGTTATCGTTCGCGTTTAATTAAAGCTAATTTTTCTATCAATGGAAATGATTGAGCTATTCGAAGAAAAAATTCATGTTCAAAAGGATATTCACAATACAAGGATACAAGACGAACATGTGGATAATATCCACCTGTAAATTGATTTGATATAAATTGATAATATGACATTTGAGATGGGTATGTATATACAGGGTGTGGGTGTGGGTGTAGGTGTTGAAGGATCTTGTTCTACACCCACACCCACACCCCATAATCGTTGAGTATACCACTAATATCAGGAAACAAGTAATTGAAGATTATGTAAATAGCTCATATGATATTAAAAATGCTCTATTTATATGTATCCGTGTATATATTGATCGCAATTAGCAAGCATATCTATAATCAGAATAATTAGGTGTTCGAAAGTCAGGAAACTGTGTGCATACGCCCGTAAAAACGAATTTTCTTTATCGTCATCAGTAGAAGAACAGAAAACACGTCATAATCAAGGACGAATGGTTATTTTTATTTAGTATGTTGTAAAGCAAGTGATATGCTGTGTTCACTGGGGTGTCTCAACGAAGTTAAAGCAGGAGAAGATCTTTGCGAAAATTGAATATCTCTAAAACTTTCTTCCAATAGAGTGAAGTTAAATTTCGTTCATGTATTCGTTAAATAGTAATATCTTGTATTTTTTGTTAGTCTCACCTATGTTAAGAATTTTGTTACAACGACGTGTGAACTTTTTAAACAGAAAATTGGAAAAATAAGTTCAATGAGCACTTTCCTAAAGAAGTACTAAACATTTTGTTAATAAATCTTGTTATGTCACGTCATCTATTTTATCTTGAGGATGTGGCTAAATATAAGATCCACACTAACAAGCTGGAATGGGACGTTGCAGAATAATTATTATCTTGAGTATTACTGAAAGATGAGTCCAGAAAATTGCCTAGTCCGTGAGGAATTCATTAAAATTTATTTACAAATAAATAATGGTATGGTTATGGGGGTTAACATTCTTTTAACGCTCTCCCACAACCTCTTGCACAATTGATACTAAAAAACAAAATTCAATTCCAACCCTTTTGCATTAAT
>OENM01000968.1:0-15300 GCA_900239745.1 Rotaria magnacalcarata
GCTTTATAAGGACCTAGTTAACTTTTGAGTCGAAGGAAGAAGTCATCTATAAGGATGCTTTTCGTATCTACCCCTAGATTGTATAGATATAGGATGGAGCCGCAATATTTCCCATAAGTTCTATTCTTAAAAAGTACTATCAGCTCACCAGTATCTACCGTTTCTAAATACCATTGAAAAACTGTCGAAGTCGACTTTCTTATTCAAACTGAATAGTTCAGCGAAGAAGTAAAGTATCAGAAACGGTAGACGTTATTGAATTGATATTATTTTTTTAAGAATAGAATTTATGGGAAATATTGCGACTCCATCCTATGTCTATACAATCTAGGGGTAGATACGAAAAGCATCCTTATAGATGACTTCTTCCTTCGACTCAAAAGTTAACTAGGTCCTTATAAAGCACTGATGATAAACTTTTCAAGTTTCTCTACTTCATAGTAACAGTGCTGATGAGATTCAGTTTGCCTAAACGACACCATCTCATCTGTCAGATCGATATTCCTTGAAAACGTTTTCTTCATCTATAACTAAGCTTACGTGTGTGAGTCCTACAATAGCTAACGTTCATGAATCACAATTGTGCGAATTGATTATTATACTTTTCTAATCGATTTTTATTGATTATAATCAAAATTATCAGTTGGATTATTCTGCAACAAAATCCAAATTTTAATCGATTAGAATCGAAATTGAAATCACTCTCAATCGATTATAATTTTGATTTTGTTGCAGAAAAATCCGATTACCAATTTGGATTATCCCCAGAGGATTTCGAAATTATAATCGAGTTTAATCCCTAAAAAGTTTCACTGGGAAGAATATCAGATCTGACCTTGTAGCAACGCCCTGTTCTTTTAATTTTACTCTCTTATTGTCTCACAATGTACCATGAGGCTTTTTGTCTACTACTTGAAAAATATGCTACTTCCAGAAAAAGCAAATGTGCTTTCTAAGTGTTTTCTTTTTCTTTGCCTGGTTGTGCTTTTTAGTTGTTCATCATAGTGAACTGATATTTTCTATTGCTTGAAGGAATTTTTCAAGATTTAAGACGTGATTGAGTACTTATTTTTAATGAAGTCTTATTATAATTATATAAAAGAAAATTTTAATCATTACAATGCCATTTTTTGAGATTTTTTCATTGGATCGTAATTACCTGTTATGAAAATTTAGAATATGAACTAGTTTTAAGTCATGTTCTGCATCTTGACATGTTATTTCAATAAAAGTAAGTTAAATCAGTTTTTGAAATTAGCGACGATCGGGTATTCTAGATAGTTAAATAATTATATCTCGTTGAAGTCTTAATATAGAGTCGCATATCTTATTATGGTGCATTGATTACGGCATCAATTTATGTTGATTGGAGAAATGAGAAAATGTTGCTATAAGCCAATTGGTATTAGATAATAACTATGGTAGATGAAAAAGTACAGTAACTCCTTCACTAAACAACAAAGTTGAGTTCAAAAGGACGTTGTAAAGTAAAATTACGCAATGATTTCTAAATATATGGAATATTTTGTCGAATGATTTATCTCTATTGAAAATGTGTCAAATTAAAACACGTTATCATTTTTTTAAAGTAATAAATCACCGCAATCAAAAGTTGGAAGAGATGACTGAATTTTAGCTAAGATCGGAATTGACCCGTGTTCTAATCTCTCTCTCTCTCTCTCTCTCTCCATATATATATATATATACATATACATCGTATTATATTTAGTATTACGAAAAAAATCACTAATTTGGTCAATTCTGTTCAGTCATCACATAATGAAATTAAACAAAAGTAAGAATCTGAGTTTTACAGAATGTATTTTTGCTATATTTGGATTGTACTTGACAATGGCATTTTTCTATAAAATAACTATGGATTTTGTTGAATACTCATCCCATCTATTCAACAATGTATAGATCAGAATTTTCTTGATTAATTTTACAATTCATTGTAACAATATCAAATAGCTGTGAAAAGCTATATTTTATACCAAATACACTTCATAGAATTGAATAAATATTTTGATTAACAGTATGAATAAATAAATAAAATGTTTAATAAAAAAAAATAATAACGAAACGAATAGACAACAGAAATAAAAGCCAACTGATCTTATTCTTAAGAAATATGTAACAACTGAAAAGAATCATCTACTTATACAGTTTTTTGTTCGCTAACATTTACCATAAACAATGACCGGCTAGTACAAGAGGAAATAAAACAGCGCAGACTTATTTAAGAAAAGCTTGTTCAGCTGCATCATGACGACTCATTGAATGATGATGATTTGAATTTGTCATACCTGTACCATTGAAATTATTCGGATCAGGAAAATTCGGATGTTTATCTTTTCTCACTATTGTTATTCTAAAATCAAAATTCATAATCATGAATAAAATTTATTTAAAATATTGAACAATACAAACTGCTGCGTAGTATCTGGAATTCCTCCCGTAGAGAATTGGCTTTTTCTTATAAGACCAACATCTGCTTTATATACATTACGACGATAATCTATAGAATACAATTAAATATAAGGTTCTATAAACGAAATCAATATCGATAAGTATCTTCTAATAAAAGAATATACCAAGTGCCTCGAAATATAATGAAAAATTTATATTTATGTTATGATAAATTTGAAGTAGAAGAAAACATTTCGAGTAATTTGTATTTTAAATCAGATAGATCAATTATAATAGCTGAAAATAATGTAATTAGGGGTGCAACGGTGACAAACAGTCACCGGTATACCGTCACTGTTTCACCGTCACCGGTCTCACCGGTCCATACCGGTCACCGTCGCCGGTCTCACCGGTCCATACCGGTCACCGTCACCGGTTACACCGGTCCACAACGGTTACCTTCACCGGTCGCACCGGCAACCGTTAACGGTTTCACCAGTGCTAGATTTTAGTTTATTCATTTGTACTCTTTGCCTTAATAGCTAGTAATTGATGTTTTAGGAACAAATTATATTCCTCAATACAATCAATCAAAATATCTCTGGTGAACGGTGGCATCAATTCAAGCTGACTCTGTGCTAGAATTGATAGTCCAGAAAAGTTCAAATGATGAATAAAACCAACAATTTAGAATGTTTCATTTATGCATCTCTTTTGATAACCAGGGTCAGCGACATCGCTGCGCAAGTACGGGTACAACTTGTACTCGACAATTTACATAGAGGCTGAAAGCTCCGCTACTAACACAGAGGATACATATGTACTCGTATGTACTCAATTGTACTACCCCCTCTTCCCCCAAAAAACCTAGAATTCTAGAATTCATGTACTCGCATGTATTTGTATGTATTCGGCTGTACCGCCCGATACATGAATTCTAGAATTCTAGGTTTTGGGGGAGTAAGATGTGGTAGTCGCGATACTAGTACAAATTGTACCCGTACTTGCGCACTCCTCATCAGCGATGCTCATGCATCGGTCTTCACCGTACGTCTTTCATAGGTTTACCGGTATCATTGTTAGTCTCACCACCCCATCTCTAGTTTTCCCCAGTATATGTCATTATAGATCGCTATAATTCGGTAAATTGCTTACCGCTCTATACCGATATGTCGAGATGCACCGATATATAGTGGCTGACACTAATTTATACTGGTTATACTAGCTACCGGTATCTGCCAGTTACCGACTTCCACCGGTTAATTGGTACTAGTGAACCGGCGATTCACCGTCACCGTTGCATCCCTAGTTGCGATTTAGTCTTGCAATATGTCACAGATAGCATATACAAGTACAGAATGCTCCGATATTGCCAACATTATACTTGATTGTATTAGGATGGCCATGCGAAAACTCTCTGAAAACGGATGTATACAGGAAAATAGTACTAATTATCCATAAAGGGATCTGAAAACGACTAATGAGACCGGTGCGACCGGTGACGGTGAGATCGGTGACGGTTTTCGTCACCGTTGCACCCATAAATGTAATAAAGCGAATATATTAACATAGAGGATAAGAAAAGGCTGCTAGACGCGAAATAATAAAGTAATAAAATATCAAGTTAGGCTAGCAATTTTTAGAAGGATAGCAATCAGTAAAATGACGACATTGAGTCGGGATTTCAATTAGTTTTAAGATATTTATATGATACGAAAAGAATCAGATTTAATAAAGCAGTATGGCAGCCGGTATACACACCTGTCATTGGATGTAATGTCATTGATTGCGCGAACGCGAAAGGAGTATGAAGATTTGAAAAAGAACGAACTAATGATGTATAAGTACATACAATTATCCTTTTAATTTTTTACTATCCTCACAAGACATTTAAAACTTAAACAAAACTTTTCTATGCTTACCACCATTATTCATATGAAGGAATCCTTGATCAAGCAAATCTGGTCTGGATTTTTCTCTTATCTGCTGAGCTTCACGTGATGCTTTCCAACTCATTAAAAATTGTCTTGAATTATCTGTGATTTGTTTACCATCGAGCATTTCTATTCATAGAATTATTTTTAAAATATAAACTGATGTTTGCTTGACAAGAAAAAATTACCTAATGTTGTTGACACAACAATTAATCGTTCACGATAACGTGATTTTGAACACATTGGATTTCGACTTGTATCGAGTCGTTTTAAACGTGGCCATATACTTATAAGTTGTACGAGTTCACGAAGATTATCTAAATTATTATTATTTGCGGTTAGTTCTTGTAATTTTTCGAGACCACTTAATTCAACTAAAGAATCTAAATTATTGCCACTAACATTTAGAATTTCTAAAAATAGAACAAACAGTTTTTTTGCCGTTTTCTTTTGTTGTTAAATAATTACCAAGAACACTTGAGAGGCATTGTAGAGTTCGTGGTTCAAAAAGAAGTTTTTCACCTTCAGGTAAACGTTGATTTTCAGCATAGACTTCTGACAACTGAGTACATTTCTCAAGACCTTCAAGTACTTGTATTTGATTACCACCAATATATAATTTTTGTAATTTCGGACAACCATCAAGATTTTCTAATTTTTGTATACGATTATTTTGTAAATAGAGATGTGTTAAATTTTCAGCAAAATTAAAATTCTCAATTTTTGTGATAAAATTATCATATAGATAAATTACGGTTAGTTGTCGGCAAGGCGGGAGAAAATCCTAAATAGAAGAAAAACAAGAATGAAAATAAATAAACGAAATATATATGAATATTACAATGGAATCAATGGCTCGATCTTGAAATGGTAAATGTGTAAGACGGGAAAGATAATGTTCAACGGATTCATCGGCACGTCGTTTATTATGACCCGGTGCTTGTTTAGCAATAAGATCAGGCGTTAATTTTACCATTATATTTTTCTATGTTTAAGATCTAATTTCAAAAGAAAGCAATCGTATAGAAACGATTCTAAAGTTTAATTGACATTCAATATTTATTTAATATCTGTTGCGAAGCAACGGCCTTCAAATAAAAGGTGTATATCGACTAAAAATGGAGAATTTTATCAAGGCATACTCTCTATTCGCAAACTACAAGTGCAATTTTGCTTTCAAATTGATTACATTGAAAATATATGAATGTTTACAAGAAAACATAGAAAAATTTCTTTTTGAAAATTAAAATAAATCGTATAGTAGAAAATTCGGAATTCTAAGGTTTCTCTATATTCAATAATCATATAACGAATCTACTTCCACGAATGAAAATAACATCATAGATATTATTATTATGCAGAGTAAACTCAAATAGAGATTTACAATGGTTATCTCATACACTATGTATTGAAATTTTGTAGTTAGAACATATGAGAAAGTTTTTTATATTACAGAAAACTCTATGGAAATTCGTTTCAAACAGTACAATTGGAAAAAATACAAACTTCTCAATTATGGGCGTGTGTACGAATGTTTGCTTTCAAAATTGTAAACATCAAAAGCTATGGAAGAAAGTAAATTCTATAGAAAAAAATTGCTGAAAGACGCAATTCTTTTTTTGTATTGTTTGTATTGCGAAGCCTTCAATTCTGTACTAGAAGCTTCAAAAGAAGCCAACAAAATCTCACATTGATTAAAACTCGATTCCAGCAACGTCTAGAAGAATTTTGTTCAGTTAGTTTTTTTAAAGAAAATTTTCCTAACTATCCAATATTTGCATTTCGTTCACGTGATCGGCAAGGTTATTATTGACTATACGTGTCATTATTGGACTTTGAGTGAGATACTCAACATCACCGGAAAAAAAATACATAAATGTTATGTACTTATAATTTTTGAAGAGAAATGAATACAAATTCCAATTGTTTTTGTGCACAGCCATAAAGAGAGACACATGACTACATTGGAAAAAAAATATGATCTTTAGTTTCTCTCTGTCGACTCTTTGTATTGTCTAGCATTTTCAATACTTTATTTTCGATTAAAGGTTAGGGTTGATACCCAGTAGAAATATATTTGTATATAATGAAATAATGACAATGGTTGTCAAGTATATTTTGTTTTTCTAACTTTCGCATGGACACAGATGCCATATATAACAAAAAAAGTGATCGACCTTGATTTTCATTGGAACCATCAATTCTCATGTGAAAATGTCCTCACTGCATCATTAAAAAGTAGAACGAGTCCTAAATGTCACAGTGCCTCGTTTGTGCGCTTTCACCGGCTGCTCGCGTTTTAGTAACATCTATTCATCAATATTACAAGACAAGTGAGCAACACAGAATTCGTCTATCATTTATTTATTTGCATAGTGATACATGTTTTTTGCAAAAATAGTGAACAATAATTTAATCGATGAGTAAAACCGTTTTTTAAGAAGAAAGTTAACATTAAGTGATTGTCTGACGTAACAGCGTGAAATATTCATTCGATTGCCGAGTCATATATAAGTTTTATAGCAGCAAATAAGTTAACTAACGAAGAAACTAAATTTTTCTCTCTCCCCAGCGACGAATTAAGTTTTGAAGTTGTTCCACTAGTACTTTATTCATTGCATCTCGTACGAAATGGATTTTCGTCATTTATATTTATTCGTACTTAAGTCTATCTGCATATATTATTGAAATCATTTTTCTGTTTACAATAATATTACGTTTTGTCTTTTTTCGTGGCTAAAATTTCAAATGCAGCATTGAATAAAAACGAATTAGATAGTTTTCTTAAAAATCACTTCTTTAATCTCTCGTAGTTTCTTCTTTTTTTTTCGTTAAGTTTAAATTGCTGTATTATTGATTGAATTATATTCATACATCGCAGCTCTTGTCAGGATTCCAGCGAAAAAATTATTTGCGAAGGACGTCTCCCTCGGGATTTATCAGGACATTGCGATGCATGATTATATTCGATAAATAATATTGCTGCATTGGCTTATTCTTATGTGTCGCATAAATAAATTACTTTCGATAATCAAATTTATGATTTTTAAAGAATTCATTCTGTATGCCAGTCAACACACGACATGCTCAACTATACTATAATGTTCGTTCAGTACACTTAATGGCGTGAGTAATTGTGTGGAAATCTGAGCATGAAACGGAATGATAATTTTTAAGCTTTTCAAATATTGATAGTGGTAAGCTAGAAAAAACACACTCAGCATGATTAAATAGTAGATAGTCATTAGTATTTTCGTTGATAATCATTATCTATTATAATTCAGTTCTCGTGATTGTTCCGAGAATATGCAAATATTTCGTCATACGATCGCATCTAATAATTTTGAAAATAATAATACGAAGAAAAAAATAATAAAAGAACAATAACTATATGACGATACACCATCTTTAATATTATTATCATGCTTTTCAAATATCTATCTTAGACTAAAAGAGTAAGGCACTTGTTTTGTGTATATATTAAAAATACATGTGACAGAACTAGTCGGAGTTTTTCAAAAAAGAAACATCCTGAAGCGAGATATAAGTTCATTTCAAACCGTAAGAAGTTATGATTTGAAACTCATAAAAGCACGTAGAATATAATAATCTCTTGAGGTTCGTCGAATTCAAGGTCATTGCGTTCGATTTTTTTTCGAGGTAGTATTCATTGATAAAAGCTGTTAGCGCAATCCCTGTGGGATTAAAATGTGAAACACGATGGAACTCCTTTACTGGATCCTGTCTATCACGGTCTGTGAATCTTTGTAGCTTTTCTGTCATTGTCTGTCATCATATATGCAGCCTTTCGGTCACGGTCTGCATTTTTATCTATGGAGCCGATAGAGATCATCACAGACCGGGACAAAGAATTTACAAACCATCACAGACCGGAGGATGGGTCCGAATTTCTACCCTAAATACTTCAACACTCCTTTCAGGCCGTATTTCACAAAAGTACGATATTTAATAGGTTACTTGTTGAAAGAATTTCAGTGATGCGTATTGATATAGTAGCAAGGGAGATAACAAATTATGATAGACTATTCTATAGGGATAATAATATTTCACGCTTTGGTATATTTGCGCTAATATGTTTTCTTCGAGAAAGCATTAACAGGTCGATTTGTGTTAATGCATGATAGAGTGAAAGACAGCCGAAATCTATTTTTACTTTCTTGATATTGTTAGTCTCCAACAACAAGATTACAGTTGATATATTGCGTTCGAAAATCTCTAAATCTTAGAATTTTATATTTGCTTTTTTTGTAAGATAATAAAAAAGAAAGAATTTATTGTTTTATGACACACGATGAATACTGTGTAATAGAAGAAATTTCAAAAAAAAACATTGTTGTTCTTAGCCTTGCCGGCAAAGAATTAATAGACATGAGGATGAATACAAGATTGTATCCTATGGGAATAATTTCTGTAGATTTCCGTGCCAAAAACCTTTTGTTTTTTGTCATTACACCTCCAGATTAACAAGCAGAGGTAGATCACGATATATAAATCGCTAGCGGCGACCGGATCTAGTATTTCTTCGCTTTTCTTTCTTTCAGTGGCAGATGTATTGTGTGTTTTTTTCTCCTAGGGACCTTCTGATAGACAATAGCAGTAGAAGAGATATTTCAGGCTCAATAGTTATTTTAGTTAATGATCATAAAATTTTTCAGAAATCTTATTTTATTTTTTTGTTTCATCGTTTCGATTAGTTTATCATCATCGAGGATTTTGTACAATATGTTAGAACTTTAAATCAAAAATAAACATTATAGTTCGAGGTATAGTTGACTAATTACATATAAATCGAAAGTTGTGACATAAACATCGTTTAACGTTTATCACAAAAAGTCAAATATCGAGACATATTAATATTTAACGCCCTTCCTATATCCATTTTCCTCGAGAAATAGCATGACGAAGAAAATACATTCCCACAGGATAAACGTATAAGATGTAGTATTGAAACAATAATCGGAAGCATTGCTTCGTGAGTCTTTTCTTACATGTTAACCTAAAATCAATATTAAATAGCTTTTAAAGACAGCGAAATCATGATTATAATATTAGCAAATGGATTTCAGGAAGAAATATTTTTAGATTGTTGAGTATCTATGAACTCTAGGAGAATTAATCACCGATTTATTGATTATAAACAATGTCACTTGATACATAATTAATCATTGTTTAGTATACTTTAGCATATGTGTACACAGTAAAACGAGAGCAATGATTTATAAGCAAATATTACTTAAAAACAAGACTATTTTTCTTGTTTATAACTTAGCAGACAATTCTCTCTAAGAGTACTTCCAAAACTACCGTATATATATTTCTTTTTTCATATTTGTTGAGATCTTGAGATTTCCTGTCGACATACATACCCTAGCCAACTCTCCCTCGCAGAATCCCCAGGGAGTCCTTAGGGATTTGGTTCTTTTGCGGGGACTCCCCGGGGAGTTACCTGTGGAAAATGGATGAAATATCTAATTACTAATAAATTTCTTTTAATTTTTAAAAATTTTAAAAGTTTTTTTTTATTTAAAAAAATCTGATCAATTCTCCCCAGAGAAATCCCCGGAGACTCACGACAGGGACTCCTCAGGGATTTCGTTATTTTGCGGGGACTCCCCGAGGAGTCGTCGGGGGAGAGTGGATTAGGGTACTCTTTCTATGTGTTGAAAACCAGCGTTTCCCATGGAAACCTAAAACAAAATGTACAGTACACTTTGTATTTTGTGAGTAAAGTGTATATTTCACTTTGTTTTTTTTTCCGCAAAGTGTGCAAAAACCTAATTTTCACAATCTAAAAGACAAAGTGTAATTTATTTAATACTGTATGCAGCTTTTAACGTTCAAAGATCAAAGAAATCAAAATGTAAACTGTTTTGACAAAGTGTACATTGTACATATAGCTTCTGCTTGGTACACACTTACTATTGAAAACATTGTTGACAACCGTCTGCAGAATTAAAAGCTTGCGACATCTACAAGTTTACCATTCAATCTTATAAGTTTATATTAGAAAGTATTTTAAGAATTAAAAAACGAAATATTAGTCATTTTTTTAATTTCGAGAATCATTAATAATTTTGAATATTCGGATATTTAAATACTCAAGTAGTTGAATTATTGGCTTGTTGACATTAATAATGATTATTCATCGCTCATACATCCAATCATATATTTTTAGAAAATTGTTGTTTCTCTCTGTTATTTAGTTGCTTGGCGTATATCATCGTAGTCGTCGTCGTCGTCGTCGTTTGTTCTTTTACAAGATTGGACTTCTATTGACTGTGTTATTTTTTACTATCACACAAGTTTCATCTTATTGAAAAAAGATGGCAGCTATACGAAAAAAACTTGTTATCGTCGGCGATGGTGCTTGCGGTATGAATCATTTTACAAAACAAAATTTGTTTTTGATGAAATTTCTCATGAACTATTAGGTAAAACATGTTTATTGATCGTATTCAGTAAAGATCAATTTCCAGAAGTCTATGTTCCAACTGTATTTGAAAATTATGTATCAGACATCGAAATTGATGGAAAACAAGTTAGTGATGATTGAGATATATTCATATAATATTTATGATTTTAATAGATTGAATTAGCTTTATGGGATACAGCTGGACAAGAAGATTATGATCGATTACGACCTCTTTCATATCCGGATACAGATGTTATACTGATGTGTTTTGCCATCGATAGTCCAGACAGTCTTGAAAATATTCCTGAAGTAGGACTTGAAAGTTGCTTCATTTTTCATAGAGCATAATTATTTAATTAGAAATGGACACCTGAATGTAAACATTTTTGCCCAAATGTGCCAATTGTTCTTGTTGGTATGTATAAGATAAGATAATAGATAGAACAGCTATCACACACTCTCGCGTAGTCATGTCATTTTTTAATGAATCCTAGAAAAAGAATGTTTCGTACAAGTGGTAGAAAAAAAAGATAATAAATTTTTATAAAATCAAAATTTGGCATTAAAGCAAATGTCATGTTACATTGAACTGGAATAACCGTGGTGACTTTATACTAATGATAGATTATTTTAGTTGACTAGTTTTTGATTCGAACAGAATGCTATTCAAAATAGTTCAGTACTGTTGCATTATGTATGCTAGGCAGTCTAGTGTTATATTCAAATTTGCTTCTCTGCAGACTTGATTTAAAATTTTGAGATGATACTGATCCGTGTTTAGAAACATAGACACATGATAGGAAGTACAATTAGAAGAAAGTCCGGAAGGTTACTGTCACGCTGAATAAAACATGATTGAATACTACTAACAATTAGTCAACGTTTCCGATGTGCCATATGAAAATAAAATTTATCACTTTAGGCAACAAAAAAGATCTTCGTAATGATGAAACAACTAAACGGGAACTAATGAAAATGAAACAAGAACCGGTTCGTTCTGAAGCAGGAAGAACTATGACCGAAAAAATCGGTGCTGTAGGCTATCTTGAATGTTCTGCAAAAACAAAAGAAGGTATTAAAAGAGAATTCTTTTAATTTGATTAATCTAATAGTATTTTTTCCTCTCAGGTGTTCGTGAAGTATTCGAATATGCAGCACGAGCAGCATTAGCTCGTAAGAAGAAACGCAAAAATCCTTGCTCATTAATCTAAATAAAAACAATATTATCCATGAATTGATTGTTATCGCTATTGTGTGTTTAATCGGGCCTGATAAAATATTCTTCTTGGCGCTAGTACACCTAGTTTCTTTTGTCTCGTAATACACATACACATACACACATATATATATTAAAATCAAACCGTTGTCTTGTATAAATGTCATTTTTCTTTTCTTATTCCTGTGGTTTATTGTATGTTTCGTTTGTTTTTTCTTTTCTAAATTTATTCATACAAAGAAAACAAAGCAGACAAAAGAATATCTCGTTTACAATGATGAACAAAATTTGATCTTTTCATTTCACTGGAAATATCACAGATAATTACCTAAGAATTAGCAATGGAAATTTTAACTTTATTCTAAACGGGTTTCAGTGTTTTTCTTTTTATTGAAATCGTAGCACAAGGCAATAGTCACATACGTTTTATATGTATGATTAAACATTGTCAACAGAAGGCACTTCATAATTTATAGTATATATATATCTTTTTGCATAACAGATGTTCTTATAGTAATGTGTTTAGAGAGAAAATGTTACAGTAGGACGCGTGCGTCACAACAACTAGAAATTCATTCCGTAAGCTTATTTTGTAAGAAAGTTATTAGTCTAGCCATGTTGATCGTATCAAAAAGAAAATTAATTGTTAATACTTTTATAATAATCAATGAAATATTGAGCTAAACAGGCGTCGAGCAATCATTTTTTACTATAAAGCGGTTTTCAAAATAATTCCATAATTAATTGGATATTTAATGTTTACTGAATAAAAATGTTGTCGAACATAAACTTTGTCTCTGTATGAAAACATAACGGATACTGCTGGTGAAAAGTTTTGGTTTCTTGATTAATTTTTAAAATGGGAAGTCAAATATAGAAAAGAAACTTACAAAAATCATTTTTTACTGTGGGAAGTTACTTCGATTTAGAGATTTGCAGGGTAAGGTTTTCTATTACCTTGTACCCTGATAAAGGAATTTTTGTTTACTCTTATCCTACCCTACCCTGTAGGCCTCTACCCCACCCTGTAAAAATTTTATATTCCTTACCTTTACCCTGCAGAATCTGTAGAACTGAAGAAAGAAATACTAAAGTGCCATAAATTATTCATTTATCTCATTACAAATAGTCTACAAAAGATTGCAATAAAATCTTTTTAAAATTTCTTATAAACAAGATATCGTCACCTAAGTTTTGGCGTCGCTCTTCGAGGATTCTTTCAGTGGCACTGAATATTCTTTGACTTGTGCATGAACTAGCTGGTATGCCTAGTAATGATCCTGCTAAAACATCTAGCGTCGGATAATTTATACTCCACTTCTTCCACCATTGTAATACAAATTCTTCGTTACTAATGACTAATTTTGCTTTAGCATAACGTTTAATTTCATCTTCACTTGAAGCATCGTGGCTTGCTAGTGCAAATTCTAGCATTACATCTTCTTGTGAATAATCATCCTTTCTCATTCTCTTTGACTTTTTCTTTGATTTAGCAGTATTTATGATTGGATCAATCGATGATTTCTTTCTTTTTCTGACTCAACTTTAATTTATTGGAATTTTACTTGCATCATATTGTACTGCACTTCACCAAACGCATACCCTGCCCCTGCTCTACCCTGCACATCTCTACTTCGATTGAAAAATAGAATCCACCCAATGCATAACATATGCTATTGATATGTCTAAAACTGGGCTGCGATTCGACCTATATTTTCAAAAAAATCCTATTTTTGTCCTATATTTTCCTACAAATTCCTATTTTTCCTATATTTTATCGAAAAAAGTAGAAAATTTCCGAAAACCTCTTAATTTTGCTATTGTCTTTAGACGAAAAAAAAAACTTTTAATCTGTATAATCATGTGTTTTGGACCAATTCTTGTATTATAGTGAAATTTGTTCTAAACAGTATTTTTCCTTTCGCCTATTTAGTGGGCTGACTGAGAAATTGTTTAATATTAAGTACAAAATAGCTCAAAAGAAAAAAGCATTCACAAAGTGATCATGTACTAGTTTCGAGTTTTTAGTGAAGTTTTAGTTATATGTAAAAGCTGTATATGTATATACCCCTGGAAAAAATAACTTGCACTCTGTATTTTAAGGATATTGTTACCAAAAGAACATTATTATTTTTAAAAAGTAACGACATATTCTGAAAGCCTGTGAAATTTTATGCCGTCCTGTGTATATGCATTTTCATTTACACTTATTTATTACCAGGGAAAATTGAGTCTTGATAAAATACAAAATAAACTTGTGGAAAATAATAAGCGATGAATGCTAATTATCAGGACAATAAAATTAGATTGAGATTTTTTGGGAAGTCATGCCCGGAATCAGAAACGCTTCCTTTAATTATGAGAAATAGTATTTGTCTTTTTCATGTATTCGATTTTTCAAAGCATATGATCTACTTTACTGTTGATTTATCGATTTGTGAAAAACTTTTATGATGATCCTCGAACTAGTCACTTATTTCAGTAGAAAAAATTACATAAGGATCTTGGCTACAGTTGAACTGTTTATAACAGCTAGATTAAAACGATTTTCGAGCAGAGCAGTTAGAAAAAACACCAAAACAATTGAACACAAACGGTCTATAAAATGTCCTCTATTTTTGTCATTTTTTAGATCGAAAATTCTATAGTTTTGACAACCTTGATCCTCTAAGGATTGTTATATTTTTAAAAAAGTGCAATCGGAGGCCAGGTCTAAAATAATAACTTTCTTATTCAATTAACTAAAGCAATAAATTTACAGTCATTGTGTAGAGCTTGTTTCATGGTCGATATTATTTTATATAGTGAGTTCTATGACAGTATTATCATAGAAAAACGAATAGTATATTTTCGAGTGTTGTTTTCTACAAAAAAAAAGAACGAAATCTAGTTCTCAATGAAACGATCTTTGAAATCGATCTATTGAGTTGTTTAAGTGCGTATAGTTTAGCATAGGGGTGAGAAGTTATTTTTATTCGATTGTTATTAATAACAATAACAATAACAAAAAAGTTATAGCTATTGATAACAATAACAAAAAAAAGTTATTGTTATTTGATAACAATAACTTTTTTCTTATTTGTTATCGATAACAAAAAAATAACAAATAACTTTTTCTTCTGAAAAATCTGAGTTTTGCTGTATAACTATGTCGAAACATATTAATTTTATTTGCTCATTAATCCCCGATTGCTAGTTGATGTCACTGGCCACATTTTCGCTTAAATTGTCTATGATACTCCCAAGATCCCAAAAATGATCATCTGGAGTATTTGTCTCATGTACGACTGAAATTTACTGATTTTTTT
>OENM01000968.1:15509-27915 GCA_900239745.1 Rotaria magnacalcarata
TGACATCACCTAGCAATCGGAGATTAATGAGCAAATAAAATTAATATGTTTCGACATAGTTATACAGCAAAACTCAGATTTTTCAGAAAAAAAAGTTATTTGTTATTTTTTTGTTATCGATAACAAATAAGAAAAAAGTTATTGTTATCAAATAACAATAACTTTTTTTTGTTATTGTTATCAATAGCTATAACTTTTTTCTTATTGTTATTGTTATTAATAACAATCGAATAACAATAAATTCTCACCCCTAGTTTAGCAACATTCAATCAACGTCACTCAGTTTTTATTTGATTTCTATCATCATTCTCTTCATCTGTAATATTATAAGAAAAAGCAAAGTATATATCTATTTATAGGTGTGAATCCAATTTTTAACATTAAAATATTTCTGTCTCAAAGTACTGCAGAAATATTCAACACTTAATAAGAATGCGTGTAAAACTTTAATTCTAACAGAAGTTTCTGAAGTGCTCACAAAGTTGTTTTGACGAATTAATTCCGTATTTGCTGATTGTATCTCGTTGATTAGTAGAGCTAATAGTATCTGAACAAAATTGCTCCGATGTCCCTTCATTTATCAGTTGTAGGCATTAATGAGAACTAACCACTTTAATATGGTCGGCGTGCAGGATTTTAGAGCACTTATGAATCTGAATTTGCACAGAATAACTGTGGTTTAAAAGACTGTAGTATTTACAAAAATACCATCTATGAATTAGAGTTCCGATTAGTGGCAATTTCTCTTGATTTTGATAAAATAATGTATCGTCTTTGCATAGCCGTGGCTCTGTTTGACTACTCTTAACTGAACTGATAATAGGCATGCCTTCAATCTATATGAATACAAGTCTGTTTCAGTATAGTGGTATTAATTTGTTTGGTTTTATTGAATTGACCTATTGTCTGTAATCAGAAATCCAAGCGCAGAGTTTTTCAAAGTAAGGTTTCGTTAAATTCTATCTACAATAAACAATCAAAGATGAAATGCCAGAGTCTTTGAACTATTCCTGATGTAATACTCCGAGTTGGTAATGAAGATTTCGAATATCGAAAGCTAATTTCATTATTATTTCTATCTCCAAGTTCATAGATTTAAGAGTATACCACCGAATGGATATTTTCAGTAAAGAGTTACGTTCAACTTCACCAATTCGACGCTGTTTTCAAGATATCCATCCTGTGAACATCAAACAAAATCATGTACAGCTTGCTCGTTATTATCGATTTCTAGCAGAACTTTCTTGAATAGTTGAGTATAAAAAAATATGAAAAATCAAGTTAATTCTGATTTTCGCTAATAGCATTTGCTTTTACGCTGATGAAGATAGAATTCTGATTGTAGTGCTTTATATTAATAGACGGATTTCATTTTCTTATCGAAAAATCCCTTTGTTATTCAAGTTTAGGATCATTGTAAATGAAAGACATTATATTTTTCTTGCCGACTTAGAGTATCAGCTACAATTAGAAAAGTCGTAGTATCGTTGAAGTCTAAAAGAAAATCAATATATTCATTCGATTCGATGAAAATGTCAATGCCATTAACAATACCATGCAATTGTACGAGTGTGCTTTGATTAACTTTGTTAGATTGATTAGTTTTGGTATTGAACCATACGAGTACATATCGTGTGATCTTGGACAAACTTGTTTACAATGATAGTGCATTATTTGTAGTACCCTCTGACAACGAGGTGCATGTTTGCGCGATTTTAGATCATTCATATCGAATACTAAACTATATTGATACAGCTAGTTCTTTATATTCTTTCTGTTCTAAAATTTCCTATAACACCATATATATATATATATATGTTGCAGGAGAAATTAAAATTCTACTAGTAGAAATTAAAATTTTAATTTCTACTAGTATAACTTGAAATTGCCGGTTATTTTAATTTCTGCTACAGTAGAATTTTAAATTCTACTAGACCAGTGATGCCAGATGTGAAAGTCCAAAATCCGGAATTTTTTTTCAGAATCCGGAACGGTTTTCAAGGATCAGTTTTAGTCACGTAAAGAATCTCTTTCTCAGATATATTATCAATAACTGTATATATTTTCACAAAATAAAACATGTTTCAATTACACAAAGAAAAAGCAAGCAGCTAAATATAGTTAACTTATGCAAAATAACTTAGAAATTATTCAATTTACAGTTAATTAACACGTTGTTTTTCGGCACAATATTTTTCATCACAATGAATAAGTTTCAGCAGTTCTGGTTTTGATAAAAAAAAGTTATAAATTTCTGTACATGATAGTTTTTTTTTTATTTCACAATTTAGAATGTTAAAACAAATGAAATAAAACTGAAATAAAAAGTGGCTAAAATCCGGAATTTTTCCGGAAAATCCGGAAGATCTGGCATCTCTATACTAGACACTTTTATTATAGAACATATTTTAATTTCTCCAATAGTAGAAATTGAAATTCACGTTTTACATTAATGATTTGTACATAGAATAAAGGAAAGAAAAAGGATTTAATTGTTTTATCTAAGATACACGGATCAGTATCGAAAAAATCGAAAAATATTTTATAAAATGGAGCTGTTCTATGAAAAAATCGATAAACATATCGAAAATTTAAGTGAGAAATGTCGCTGTAAGTTTGTTATCACGAAAGTGGTTTATAACGACATCGTGTTGGTCCTGAAAGATGGTTCCGGTGAGGCCCATTTTAAATTTTGGATTTTCAAGCACTTTAAATTGGTGGCTATTGAAGAATTACAAGTTGTGTTTCGATACTGATACGTGTATCTTAGATAAAACAATTAAATCCTTTTTCTTTCCTTTATTCTATGTACAAATCATTAATGTAAAACGTGGATTTCAATCTCTACTATAGGAGAAATTAAAATATGTTCTATAATAAAAGTGTCTAGTAGAATTTAAAATTCTACTGAATTTTAATTTCTCCTGCAACATATATATATATATATATATATATATGACTTCTGTTGGATAATCAGTGACAAGTCCTACCTAGTTTAAACTGTAAATATTTCTATGAGCAACCGGCAAGCGAATGAAAAAATAATTCAGTAGCTTTATTCATTTTATTATTATTCATGGCAAAAATTGTTTTGTGTCTCATCTGAAAAATAGTTTCAGTGCCTATGTACGATAAATTATTTTATAATTTGTATTATCTATACTATCAACATGCTGATCATGTGAATGAAACTAAGTGAAACGAATGTTCTTAATATACTGCTATTTTTAAAAAGATCATTAAAGAAAGACGTGCTTTATTCCTATTATAATCCATCACCATTGATATAAATGTCGCCATTGAGTTTTTGAAGAACTATACTTCTCCTAGTCGACCCTCTCTAGAAGAAACCCAAGGGAGTCTCCTGGCAAATCCTCGGGGACTCACAACAGGTACTCTCCAGGATTTCGTTATTTTGCGGGGACTCGTCGGGGGAGAGTGGATTAGGATCGTCATTCTTTTTAAATATCTTGATTTACGTTGTCAATGAGGCTATTTAAGGACGGATGATAATTGCGATTTAATCATTGAATTTGAACATACGAATATGATTAAGTATAATTTCGTTAATTCACACTAATTATGCATAATAGTAGCAATTTCTGTAGTACTTTTATAAATATATGTATAACTGTGATATGATTTTTATTCCTATCATGAGGAATAATTAGGTAGATATCAGTAAGCACGACACAAAACTAAGGGGTTTTCATTTCTTTCTTTTCTTTTAGTCAAATTTTGTAAACATAAATAAAAACGAAAGACTTCGTTTTGTGAAAGTAAACCGAGCTTGAATGAATGTGGCTTGTGATCAACTGTTAAAATCCAACCGCATTTGTCTAATATATTCGTTTCGATTGAGTTGCAATGCTTATCTTATCGTAATGACTAAATATAGAAGATACTCCTATTGAAACAAAAATAATAGTGGCAGATTTTTCATAGACTTACTGGCGTCACTATCACGTGTCTAGTGAGGAAGACCGGAAATGTTTAGTGAAACACAATTAACTAGAATACAAATACGTAACTCTTCTGTATAAGACTTTATTTCTAAAAGCATCGCAATAGCTTTCGTGCTTGCATACATAATTCAATCAAGTAAAATTAGAAATATGAACTGATTTAGTCTGCCTTTTTTATTAGAAAACTTTGGTAGAGAAACTCTTAAACAAAGACTCTACATTTACTTTTTATCCCTTGTAACGCCTTGATAAGGACCAGAGGCGCAACTAATAAAAATGCCAGGTGCCGCAGTATTGGTTATGGCAGAATGGAAATTAAGTAGTATTGAATGAAGATCCAATAGTTTATTCAATGAACAGAAATAGTTGAGAATAAGAACTCCACAAGCAAGTAGCTGACACGAGTTGAAAGAACGGTAATATGCAATTAATCAAAAGAAAAATAGTAGTCAGAGAATATACGCTCGAATGATGAGCGAAAGGTATTGAAAGAACGTGTATAGGTATATCTCAGTGGAGAGAGATATATGAAGAAGCTTGAAGAAAAAAGAGAAGAATAAAAATATATATTGAATTAACAATATTAGACCCAAAAATAAACAAGAGAAAAAGCGAGGGAATGTAGAAAAAGAAACAAATACGCACCAATATAACATCAGTGACGGTTGTGCCGTCACATCCCACTCCAAGTGAACACGATTATTCATTTAAATATTTTCCTCAACAACAAAATCGATTCGTAATTTTTCATTGAATAAATGACATGCGTGATAAATCATAATCTTCTTTCAAGGTGACCTAATTCTGATTGGTTATCCATTTTGTACCTTCTGTCAAACAGACCAGACAAAGAGTGCGATGGATGAACTCGCACATAGATTCGACTTGAACATTTCTCTTCTGCCAAAAAAAAGGTTTTAATAATTAAATTTTTGTACAGAAAAAAAGAAGATTTTTCTCATGACACGTACTAATCCTAATATTGAACATTCTCCATCACGTACATCGTCATCATCATCATCGGCAATCGCACAGTCATCATCCACTGAACCTAAAGATATCATAAATCAAAATGAATTAACAATTCAAAATCTTTTACTTGAACTACAAGATAATCTTAAAGAAACAAAAGAATGCTATAATGTCAGTCGTGATGCATGGATTTCTATTGACGAGCAACAAAAATCTGATGAGAATACAAAATCACAATTATTAAAAGCTACTATAACGCAAACACTGACTAACGTTGAAAATGAAATTGATACGTACAAAAAAGCTTTATCGAAGATAAATCAAATTCGTCAATTACAAATTGATATATTTAATGTTACTAAAAATCATATAGACATCAATCGTACTCAAATAACACGACGAGGTCTAGCTGATCTTCTTTCACATATGGCTTATGTTTTAAAAGTTTGGTATGGGAATGAACGTCTGGGAAACGGTTCAAATAAAGTAAGTTTTATTTAAAACATTCATCATCTGTTAGTATTTGATTTTATGAACTCTTCTTTGTTTTCAAAGGGTAATAGCCCACCACCACTATGCGGTGCTATACCATCTGCATCAAACCATGTGTGTAATATCGGTGACCTTATAGCTGGCTATGTTGAAAGTGATGATGGTGATGACAATTGGATTTTAGCTGAAGTTGCCTATGTTCATCCAAATAAAATAAAATATGATTTTGTTGATATTGATGCTGAACCAGGCAAAGGACGATATTATAATATACATAAACGACATGTTATACCGCTGCCACAATGGCGTGCTTGTCCATTAACATGTCCTCAAGCATTGTTTTCACGGCGTACGATTGTTCTTGCGTTGTATCCTCAAACATCATGTTTCTATAAAGGTATTGTTGAAAGTATACCGAAAATAGGAAAAGATTCCTATAGCATCATATTCGAAGATTCATCTTATAATAGTGGTTATTCACCAGAATTCGATGTCCCACAAATGTTTGTTGTTGCGTATAAAGATGTAAAAAAATAGTTTTAATGTTATTTGTTTTCTTTTTTATTGTCAACTTTGTTGAAAAACCTAATTTCAATAGATTTTCATTTCGTTTTCTGTTTCGCTTTATTAATCTTTTTGTGTACTCAAAAATTGAGTACACTAGATTCGGCCAGTGTGTCCGGCCGGCCGTCCGTTAACACGATAACTTTTGAAGGCCTCATCCAATTGTCATGAAATTTTGTACACAGAATGATCTCATCAATATCTCAAGAAATGACTGAGTTATCGAAAAAATTGTCATTTTTTACCAGACCATCCCTAAGAGGGGGGGGGGGGGGGGGGGGNGGGGTTACGGATTTAAAAAAAAAAAATTTTTCTCAGAATTATTCACAACATATATAAATCGACTCAGTTTTTAACGCTGATTCCGAATCTGATATTAATTTTGAACCAAATCGTAGCTTTTTAACAAAACATCGTCTGAAAAAGGTCTCAAAATGCATAAAACTGCATTCAGAAAGCAAATTGTCTAGATATGTCTCAGATGACCAGCAGTTTTGGGGTTTTCCAAATGCCTGATTTCGTAGGTAGTCAAAAGGACTATCGAAACGTAAAAACCCGAACTCGATAGCTATTAATGTTGGTGATTTATTAGGAAAATAATGATGCCTATATCTATCATATCTCTCTTATAGATTCATGAGGTTGCTTACGATCGTAATCCCGCTAGATACAAACGCAAATCCAATCAAAAATAACTCTTCTTGGTCAGTTTTCCACGCTAAACACGAATCTGAACTCAATTTCTGTGATTTCTAAAGATATTATATCACTCCGAGAGTAGAGTCAGTGGTCACCGGATAGGCTCGCTATGTCTTATAGAATAAATGCGAAAATCTCGGATTTAAATCCGATGTTTCCACATTTATTTAATCATGCAATTGATGTTTCTCATTAAAAACATGAAAAGCGCATGTTACATGGATTATATCCAAAAGTTCTCAATTGAAATAAAAGC
Source organism: Rotaria magnacalcarata (assembly GCA_900239745.1). Classification (NCBI taxonomy): domain Eukaryota; kingdom Metazoa; phylum Rotifera; class Eurotatoria; order Philodinida; family Philodinidae; genus Rotaria; species Rotaria magnacalcarata. The sequence continues at coordinate 22,458 of OENM01000968.1, forward strand.
TTTTTCTATAAATATATTCAATTACTACTCTTACAGTTCCATTCAAAGTAAGCAATGAAAATTTTCATTAAAAATGGATTAAATTAATGTGACATTTATTATCGAGTAGTTCACAGAAAGTCTTTCCGGCCAGATGAATTCATCGAGCTTCAAATCATTTTAATTACACTTGAATGAAAAATCCTTGTTCTTGTGAATGTCAGGAAGAAGAACGTATAGGATCCAATTTATTAAAATAAAAGAGACATAATCAAGCATAATGACTGATGGGAAATCGTGGGTTCAAGAAAAAAAAATAAACTTAAAATTGAATTTCTATAATAATTTTCATAATTTTTAATTGAAAACTAGGGAGATCTTTCTTTTTTATGCTGAAATTTTCACCATTGTGTGATGCGCTCATGGATTGCCGATTTAGAAAAATAATTTTCTTTTCGTAATAATAATTACATTCACATGAGAAAATCTGTCTATTCAAATTATCTACGCACACATTCATAAGATTGGAATATCGCTAGATGAAGTTTTAGAATATAAGATTCGTCCTTGCTAAGACGGTTTGAATTACTAAGGCTGCTAACATCACAGAAAAAGAAAAGATTATTGGATTATTAAATGCATAAGATTAATAAATAATGCAAATGCTCCCAGAAGAAAAATAAGCATATTATAATTTATAAAAATCTTCGTTATTGGTTTACTGCTGAACAGGAAAGTACATAGAATGGATTATGATAAAATTATTTTGATACATTATTAATTTATTGAATAAATCTATACATAGCAGGAGTTCTATTAAATTGTTACCCTGTTCATGGCGAATAGGAGAATGTTTTAAATGAAGAAAAAAAAAGTAGCATTAGTTGTTATAATTCTTTTCTTTTTAATCAAAAAATTTTCTTTCTTTTCTTTTTTGCCTAAGGCGAAACATGAGTTAATTACAAAGCTCATTCTTTCTTTTTCGCCTGTAGATCATAGTTAAATTTGAATTGAGCATGAAAAAATGTCTTTATTTAATATAAATAAGCAACAGTCTCGTTGATAAAGAAAATATCAACAACAGCAGCAGGCAAAAAGGAGTTCTTTTCTTTTTTGCATTCAATATCATTCGCATGTTGATATAATATATAGATTTTCCTTGCACATTTTATGGGTGGCATACAAAAAACTTGAATAATGGATCATAACTAAAACAAAAGGAAAAAAAAAGGAAAAGCTATTTCTTCTTTTTTTATATATATATGTGCATCTTGTGGGCGATTCACATCCGTTTAGGCACTCATCGGATGAGCTATCATGCAACAAAGAAAAGTGGAATCGTGTCGGGCTAGGCTATTTTCCTTGCGTCGTAAGATTTTTCTTTATGACTGACGTTGACTTTTCCATACAACATTAAGGTTTTGCTTCGTTATGCATATGTAATACTTTGTAGCTCGGATAAAAATCATCCTAGTGCTTTCGCGTGGTGTAAGCATGATGCTCTGCTTCTGTTCTTTTTGCGCGTCACTTGACGAAGAAGAGAAGGGAGGAGAAAGAGTTGCAAAAACTGGCAGTTCTTCTTCTCTCTTTCTCTCTCTCTCTCTCCCTCTGTATGCGTGTCTCAAACGCTGTCTCATTTATTAATTCTCTCGTATTGTTGACGCGTGGTTTTATTGCATATATACAAAATACAACAACATCGAAAAGATTTAGTAGAAATTGGTCTGTTTTTTTTTGTTATATCATATACATATTATTCTTCTGGTTGTTTTAAGATTCTTCTCTATTTATTATCGAATGGTTCGTTAGATACATATTTGGCAAAATTTAATCTTGAACGAAAGACATGATAAATGTGTTAGAGTGAGAAAAAACACAGCTTGTAAAATTTCATTTTTATTCTATCACCATCAACATACACGTGTAAAAGTACAACACAAAAAATGAACCATCCGCTACTAGCACAGGTAAAAATTCTTATCTTATTGAATTTTCACAGTATTTTTACTATTGAGTTATCTATAATATTCTGATGTGTCTTATACATTATTGAGTTAATCTATCTATGTCCAATTGGCATTTGATTAAATCTATGTATCGTACGTTACCCTGAAGATAATGTTTGCTCTGTGACGACCTTCCATTATAGCTACCATTTGAGAGTTACTGCTATGATTCTTCTTCTTCTTCTTCTTCTTCTTTTTCTTCGTCTTATATTTTTATGCACAACAAAAAGATCTAGTATAAAATCGGTTTACTGCTGAGGCGTTTTTGTTATTGTCCTATCAAAGATGGGTAACTCCGACTTTTTTCGATCAATTCAGCCGGAGTTAAATAAGAGATCCGAGAAAAAAATGAAGTTTTAGAACTGTATATGGAAAAGTGATACTTCGACAACCCCTAACTCCGACGGTTGCTACGGAGTTGTACGCTACGTGCTTTGTTGATAGGGGAGTTAACTCCAGAGTTGCCCATCTCTGTGTCCTATTTAGGGCGATTTATTGTGTTTTTGATGCTCATAATTCGTAACCGAATAGTAACATGCAATTATAGAAGAATACGACAAAATAAATCAACTTTGAATAACTCATGTGTTACGATACGCGTTCACTATGAATGAAAATTGATGAAGGCCATCAGGCACCATATTCGAATGAATGAATCTTTCTTTTTTTACGAGAGATATATCGAACAAGTATGAGGAAAAAAGAATAGCAAAAGAATATGATAATCGATATATATATATAATTATATTTCTTACTACTTTAAATAATAAAAAAAAACAGCAGTAGTAGACAAAGTAACACATGTGGCACAAAGCTACGAGTCGATTTTTTCGCGGCGTTTATCAAGATGATAATAATTGTGTTAATAGCGAAGATGAGGTTTTTCGTTAATAAAAATTTTCGCATATTACAAAAAATAATTCTCCATTTTTTTAGATTGTACCTCAAGTTGCAGCCATGTCAGAAAAAGTAGATAAAATGAAAATGGTCTCTAAATTATCAGTATCACCAGGTTAGTTTACTTTCGAAATTAAAAAAAAAAGATATATATTTATAAGAATTCTTTTGTTTTCTTTTTTGATTATTTTAGTGGAGAAATCAGCATCGAAAATTCAAGCAGCCTTTCGTAAACATCAAGCTCGACTTAAACTAAAAAAACAAGCTGCATGGCAAATACATGAAAAGCTTGAATATTCTAGTGAACAAACTGAATCCAAAGTAATAGATTCAATAGTTTATTTGGCTGAATGTAATGTTGTCTTTTTAATTAGCTCAAAGATATGTTTGAAAAGTTACTTAAATCATCCGACATTCTTTCACCATCCGTTACTAAATTGCTTCACAAAGCCGGATTACCTGTCGGTAAAGTATCCTAATAAATTTTAGTACCATAAAAAGTTTATATAAATTGAATTTTATTTTTTTTTCCTTAGAAGAAAAAGAACTTTTAAGGTTAACAAATCCGGATAATATTCGAGTTGACGCTACTTATCAGGGACCACGTAATTATCTTTTCAAGGTATCATCGATTAACCAAATAAATTACTTTGTTTCAGGCGTAGAAGGACCGATTACAAGAAAAATATTTGTTGATTTAATCGAAGCTTTTCAACGTGGACAAGTATGTAGAAATTAGACTAAGAATTTCATAGAAAAAACAGCACTTCGTAAACAAAGCCGTTCATAATCAGAAAGAAAATGCTAACTTCTTACTTTAATTGAGCTTCTTTCGTGTCGTCTGGGAGAACCATTCAGACTATTAGAATAATCGTAAACATTCATGCTGTGTTTTAGTTAGCATGCTTCGCTATAATTACCTAAAACAAATGCCACAAAAAGCATTCATTTTCTGACATTTTTCATGTTCGTCAAATAAATATAGATGCATGTTTTTTCTATCCATTGAATATGTTATCTATAATAATTTCCTATATGCTTTATTAATTTTTCTTTATCAAGTGTACTGACTATAAGGGTTATAAATCGACATCTGCCAATTGTATTGATTGTTGATTTCCCTTGTCAACAATTTCTTGTTCTTTTAGGTTTTACATGAAAAATACGTCTGTGAAATTCTTCATCAAGCACGTGCTATTCTGAAAAGTTTACCAAATTTCAATCATGTTGATCTAACATATCTACGACATGTATTTGTTGTTGGTGATCTACATGGACAACTAGCGGACTTATTACACATATTTAATTCGGTAGATTCATAATATTTTATGATAATTATCCGTTTTTAATGAAATAGTATAATTGTTTTTTTTTTTAAATAGAACGGACTACCGTCAACGGACAATGCATATGTATTTAATGGAGATTTTGTTGATCGTGGTCGAAATTCAGTTGAAGTTATTCTTTTACTTCTTGTTGCACTTATACTTTATCCGAGCTCAGTATTTCTTAACCGAGGTATATTTTATTTACCGGTTGCAATATTTTATATTTCTATTTAAAATAATTCTCAATAGGTAATCATGAAGATATTATGGTTACTGTTCGATATGGTTTTTTTAATGAACTCAATCAAAAATATCGAGTTAGTCTATAGGAATTTGTTTTTTTTGTTTAAAACTATAAAATCTATTATATAAATTATATATTTAGACACGTAAAGCACCATTAATTGATTTATTTAAAGATATATTCAGCTGGTTACCACTTTATTCCTATGTTGATGCTGGAAAATGTAAAATAATTATACTACATGGTGGAATATCAGATAAAATTAATTTAAAAAAATTAAACCATATATCGAGAAATCGATGTAAGTTTTGATCAAAAAATAATCGAAATGTTTATCGGTATGTTTTTTTTTCAAACTTTAGATGTTTCCATAGAAGTATCACCTCAATCTAAAACCGGTGCAAAAAGACTAACGGAAGAAGAAGAAAATGAATATCGTCAAATACAAGGTATGCAATAATATCTCGAGGAAACTTATTAGTTGAGAACTAAGTGAATGACTGTACCTTGACTTTGTTATCTCAATTCTTATTTTCATTAAAAGAAAAGTTTATTCAAGGAACGTTCCTTAATATTTTTTGAAATAATATCTCAAGAGAAAAAGCTCCATTCATTCGTTCATGTTAGTTTTCTACAGCTAACAACAGTCGTTCTTTACTAAAAATACCTAGCTTTTCAGATGCTATTAAAAGGGTTTTTCTTTTGGACACATTAATTTAACCACAGCTCAAAATCTATCCTCCTTTCTAAGCAATTGATTCATCTTATCTATTTTTTTATTCATCTAGGCTGAAAAAACTTGTCTGCATATTTTATTTAATATATGTAGTATTCATAATAAACAGTAAATAAACCCCGCATTCTTCTTGCATGCATGTTAGTCGGAGATGCATATACTTTTCTACAGGGGAAATCTGTGAAGATAAAGATCAATTTTCTGCTTCACGCAGTGTTCGAGAAAAAAATATTTCTTTTTTTTGGCGAACTTCATACTCACGATTGCT
>OENM01000968.1:27925-49845 GCA_900239745.1 Rotaria magnacalcarata
ATTCTCATATCCTTGTTTGCTCCGTTCAAAAGTCTATTTCATTTTGAAAGTAATTCGAATGCTTACAAATTTAAATGTATATAAATAGTCATGTGATTTTTAGAAGACGAAAAAAAGAAACGGTGGATTTTTTCACTCTATGTTAATAAAACGAATTGAATTAAATTTAATGGAAATGTGTTATCTATGATAAGTTTATCTCGTAGCTGAATATTCAGTAATTATATTTTTCATAATTTCATTACGATAGAATCTTAGACTAGAAAGATCCTCAAGTGCATACACCATTTATGTCAAAACTAATTGGCAAGACTCTAGCTTCTTTTTAGAAGCCGAAGTATCGACGATGTAAAAAGAAATGTATCATTCAATTTGATTAATCGAATTAGAATATAATCAATCGTTTTTAATTGATTTTCTATTAGCCAAGTGAGATGGTGCAAAACACAAAGAGGACGCTAGTGAAAAAGTGTTCAAGAGACATAGAAGTCCAATAACTAGATAGCGTTCATGAGTACTATTGCGAATTCATTTAAGATTAACATAAATCAAGTTTTGGAGGTTTTCTAATTTCTGACGAGCAATTACGTTGGTGGTTAAGTGTAATGTCAAAAATAATAGCAAAAAAACAGAACTGACCCCTTATAAAATCTAGTGGCTTCAATTCTGTCCGTCTTTTAATAAGTAAATTCATTTAGATAAAATATGATTAAAAATATATTTGTTAATAAATTGAGAAATTTAGCGATTTCTAAAATAAAAGATGTCAGTAAAGAAGTGTTTTTCTTAATTTTCTCTCTTAGACAACACTTGTTAATTTGATGTTTAATTAACAAAAAAAAAAGACTATTACAAGAATTTATCTGGAATAAAAATGCAGAGTAGACTGCTATTTGTAATTGCTGTTCTACTTTTTTTTCTGTTGTTTTCATGAAAATCTCCAGGGTTCCAATAAGAAATTATTGCATAAATTATCAAGAGAAGTTGTTGACATATGGTCATGGATCTCATATCAACAACGTCTATCATATTTTGTTTATTTGACGGAGTGGAGTACAACGTTCTGTTCTGTAGATTTCAACACTTTCACTACAGTCTATTTGAAATATTTATATTTTTTATTTTCTCGTCTGATCAATAGATTTATTTTGGAGTGATCCCGATCCTCGTGGTCGTAAAGGTTGTCGAAAAAATGAAGATCGTAAAATGGCTTGTTTTTTTGGTTCGGATATAACTCATCAATTTCTTAAACAATATAATCTATCGATGATAATACGTTCTCATCAAGTGAAACAAGATGGCTATGAATATAATCATGATGGTAAAGTTTTAACTGTTTTCAGTGCATCAAATTATTGTGGTGGTTCGAATTGGGGTGCTGTTGTTCGATGGTATGTTCTATCGGCATGGCGATGAGAATAAATATTGATTTTTATATCATTTGTGTTTTCTTCAGGGATTACAATGAAGAAGAACCATGGATTATTTCATTTAAGACTCAAGCTATTGAAATGGAAAAATTAAGTTTTAGTAAACAGTAAGATATTTGATGAAAAAAATAATAAAATCATTCAGAATTTCATTTGGCTCTTTTTTCTTGTTGTAAAGACTGACTCTATTCGAAGATCCAGTTTATCGTGCTTTGACTGAAAAGATTATGACAAATAAAACCGCACTTCTAAAACGATTTGAAAAAGCAGATAAAAATAAAAATGGTAATAATTTTCTTTTTGTACGAAGCTTTTGTTCTTTTAATAATATAAAATAGATCATTTACCTTTAACCACTTGGGCTGATATTTTGTCTGATGTTCTTCAAGTGGATTTGCCTTGGCTTATTCTACGTTCAAAATTGGTTCAAGAAGATCCTAAAGGAATTTTATATAAGACAATGTTCAATGATTATATTTTAGATAATTCCAAATTTCAAATGGTATTTTATTCTTTTTTAAATCTACGTTCGTTCGAGTATTTTTCTCATTTCTAGTCAAATGCTGGAATTATGGAAGATTTATATATGCGGAAAGATATGCTTTTAGCCCTATTTAATTTAATTGATTATAATCATTCAGGTTTGTTTTAAACGAAATATTAATTTTTTTCCATTGAAGAAAATTTCTCTTTTTTGTTTTAAGGTTTTATAAGTCGTAATGAATTTGCTGATATTATTAAACTTATACTTGATGGTGAAAATGGTACTGATGATGTTAACGATGCATATATTGCAGAGTTGACATCAGCTATGGACTTTGACAAAAATGGAAAAATTGATTTTAATGAATTTTTAGGTAGATTATTAATGGCTAAAACCATTGTCTCTGAAAAGATTGACATCTGATTTAATGAAAAGAGTGCATAATTGAATTTCTATTAGAGATAATTGTTTTACAGTCTATGACAGTAGTATTACATCACATAGTGTCTCCTTTATGTGGGACAATATTATCTTCGTTGTTATGCTTAGCCGTGCATAGTTATTAGAGTAAAGAAAAAAATCACTGCGATTAGTATTACATGAAGAGACAACTTCATCAAGTTTTTACTTGAGAAATTCTTCGGATGAGATTCTATATTAATTCGAGCTATTCAATTTAATGTAAATGATAATAACGATTCCAAGTCTCTGAATCTTACTGTGAATAATTTCAATAGACAATACTGAAAGGCGCTTAATAAATGGATTCAACGAGTGTAATGAAGTGTGAAAATTATGACTGCTCTTTCGAACATCTAAGAACTTGATGAACTTGTTCTTCTTTTTGTTATTCTATTCTTATCACTTGTGGCGTATCCTAATATGTATTGGACGGCTAGGCATTAGAACGAGGAAAAAAAGGAAGATGCACATCAAAGGCAATATATGATTTAATAGCATCGTTACAGATCATGACAACAAGCTCTTATCGAAATATAATTAGTATTAGAATCTTAGTTGAAGAATGATACCATAGAACGCCTGTTCATACTATCAGATAAGGCACCGATAGAGTTCGGTTAAGTTTTTGATGAAGAATTAGTGTCATTCAATATGCCTTAAGTAATTCGCAACAGTATTGGCTTATAAGTTTTACTTGAAATTCTATCAAATTAATAGCTTTAGGGCGAGCTATGCAGAGCTATATTTCTAAAAATGGATACATTAAAACCTAATGTGAAGCTTTTTGATGCAAAATAATTGTATTTCTTCAGCTACTTCGTTTAGTTGAAAATCAATTATGAACTTCCTCAAGACATTGTACTACATCTGTTGGCTATATTAATTATTTACCTATCAGCAGTTGAAATATTATTAGAAATAATTATTTATTTTTTCTAATTTCTAATTTTAGAAAGTTTTCGAATTGTAAATGTGAAAAAGAATCCAACTTCAACAAAAAAAGCTGCAGTTAAAACTAAAAGTTTTGGATTAAATGGAGCCACAACAAACGAAGTACGCTTGTAACGCATATATAACATGACCAATTATTTACAAAAAAAACAGAAACAATATATATTCCTCATATCGATGAAATGTGAACACATGACTTCGAATATTTTTCTCTACACATATATTTTATTGTTGTCCTTGTGAATGTTTTCACATATACATAAAACGAATGTTTTCTTTTTTGTTCCTTATATTTTTATGGATTAAAATAATAAAATAGAACTGATATTGATGTCTTTTACAATAAACATCAATTAATCGATTTTTGATATTTTCGATTTTGAATCTGAAAGCAGATTTCGTAGAAAAAAAACTTTGACACAGTGCCTATAGTCAATTATAATATTTGTTAATTATTCGTTATGATAATCGAAAATAACTTTATCTACTTTATAAGACAAATTTCAAGGTGTACTCTTGTAGCCGAAAAACAAGAAGATAAGAATGACTCATTTCTTTTGTTTAATCAAGTAGAAATTCATTAAGATTGAGGGCTTACTAAAAATTAGCATATTTTTATTATCTGAGAGAGAATTTATTATTCAATTGGATAACGAGTTCTTTTTACGGCACAAGAAATCTACAACACTTTGCACATGTGCGCATTTAATCACCTATTTTTAGAAACAAATAAATGTGGAAATTTCGGATTTCATCCGAGAGTTATGTGTACTGCAAAAGGTACATGGGACATATGAGTCATTCTAGAATGTCTGAACACCAAAATTATCATGAGAAACTAGGCATTTTGGTTTCTGGACGCAGTTTTTGTGCATTTTGAGACCGTTTTCAGGCGATGTTTCATTAGAAAGCTACGATTTAGTTCAAAACTAGTATCAGATTCGGAATCAGCGTTAAAAACTGAGTCGATTTATATATGTTGTGGATAATTCTGAGAAAAACTTTTGTTTTGAAAAATCCCTGTACTCCCCCTCAGGGATGGTCTGGTCAAAAATGACAATTTTTTCGATAACTCAGCCATTTCTTGACCGATCCTTCTCATCTTCGAACTCGACCTAGATATTGATAAGACAATTCTGTGCACAAAATTTCAGCTCAATCGAATGTAATTGTGAAGAGCTATCAAATAAACGGACGGACACACTGACCGATTCTATAGTGTACTTTTTTCTTCGAGTACACAAAAATCGTCTGTCGTACCATTATATAGTTATCGTTTAAAGAATGAGGTTCATTAATTGTCTTCTCTTGAGATTCTTCCGGGTCTGAAAGAGTTTATCATCATAGACTCTTCATCATTTGAAGATATTTATTTAAAACATAAGTAGAGAATCTTCTGACCCATGAAATATCGAATCCAGGAGAACAACAACAACGACTGATTCTAGTGCATTTTCTAACATTTGTTCTACATCAGATTCATATGAATTATAGGGAGCAAACTTGAACTAGTCATTCGTAATAAAGTATCATTCAAAGCCATCGATCAAGATCGTCAACTAGCAAGAAATAATTGTTCTGAAGTGGAAACAGTTTCCTGTTTTACCGTACATTTGATCAATAAGTGTTTATTTGAATGTTTTTCAGTAATTTTAAAGGCAATAATAGCCATATTTATATTTTCAAATAAATGATCTTTATCAAAAGTAGAATATAAAATTTTTCCTACAGTAAAAAAGTTATTTTATTTCCTATATTGAAATGAGTTTATCAAACAAAGAAAAACTAAAAGTAAAGTTTTTATACGATTTCAATATATGTTTGTTCATTATGAAGATTTTCTCTAAGAATAGTATAGAACGAATAGGAAGCTACTGATCCAAATTCTTCTGGACAGGAACTCCATCACCTTCAAGATCTGAGTGGATTAGGTGTTGTTGTTCTTTTTTTTTTTGAATTACTGTAGCCTTCTTCTAGTTTTTGTTGTTTGAAATATAGGAGGTAAACGTACCAGTCCTTCCGTCACAACACCCACACTAGACATAACACCCTGTGGGAGTCTTCAAGCTTGCCCTTCGCTGATGNCATTCACGTTCTATCCACTGAAACGGCTGAGAAGCAATGAATGAATTGAAAAACAAAAGTTGTTTTTTTCTTTACATTTACATTATTCATTCTATGCTTCTGGTTGGATTATCATATTTGTGTCTTAAACAGTACATTTATACTGCCTGAATTATTTCATTGATGAGTAAGATTTCGAAAGAATGAAGTAGTGTTGGATTTGTTTTGTTTATTTTTAAGTAGTTCATACAATGGTACGTACAAAATGGATGACACCATTTCGAATTTCACACTCAACAAATCATTTTCGAATGGCACAACCGAGACTACACATTCTTTTCCCACCGGGATTTCCATATTTTTTCCAATTTTCTTTTGATTCTGCATTAGTTAATGTTCTACATGCTTCTGCTATTTTCTTAAACTCTTCTGGATCACCGCCACCACCATCGGAATGATTTATTTTACTTAACTCACGACAGCCTCGTTTTATTTCACTGATAGACACTTCTTTATCAACCCCTAATATTGCAAATGGATCATAGTCTTCATTTTCAGTTGTAATCAATGGTGCATGATATGCCACAATAAATAATAAAGTCCATGCTAAAACTAAGCAAATCTTAGCTAGTATGACATGTCCTCTATTATTACGTTTATTCGCCCGCAATAATAGATGCTCATCATAAATTTGAGTTGAATTAAATATAGCATTGGAATCTGATGCAGATTCGATCTCTTCTCTCCTAGACTACAAAGAACAAGGCAACGGTAGAAGAATACATGCGTAACGAGGAAGAATAAAATAATTCAGCTTTTCCCCACCTTCGTCATAGTCAAACTTCATTCCTCCTCTTGCGACTCTTTCAAGTATTGATGAAAATGGAAGAAAGGAAGTTGCTTGCTATATTTGCGACGGATGTGTCAACTTCCAAGAAAAAGTTTTGTTTTTAGAAAGTCATGTTTCTGGCTTCAATTGAAAACTGCATTATATTATGAACGAGTGATCCGGAGAGAATTCGTTTCCATGAATATTCGAAGTATTTTGATACCACAATTTTTTTTAAACGCACATGGAATCTAAGGAATCGAATAATTTCAACTCGAAATATTTTATGTTGATTAAATACAGTTAATGTATTCAATCATCATTTGATCGCCACCTCAACAACATCATTTTCTATCCCAAGAAGTCAACATGAATCTAATAATATCCATGAAAGCCGATGCCTTCGAATCATTTATTTTAGCCTTTGAGTAAAAGCAAAACAAATTCATTTACTTTTTCTTTTCTATTATGAAAAAGAATCTTTTTATTAAGATCAAAATCACAGTCACTTACAATCAAACTGTGTTCTATGTTTAAAACAAAACGAACATTTCTTTTTTACAGTTGTCTAACTAATACCAGAGTATTGTTTTGATCCTCATATTTGATGCATAATAAATAAAACACATGTTAACAGTATACAACAAGAAAAACAAAAACAAGAAAATCTAAAATGTTCTACTTTTAGTTGATGATAAGTAAGACTGTTATAAACATCAGACGAGAGAAAACTCGACAAAACAAACAAACAAATAACATACACGCCCACGATAACAACAACTAGAATTTCTTTCAAAGTGCTAGAAACATGAAATAAACAAAAAAAAAAACAATGAACTATCATATGTAATTTGGATAGAGCAGTTTACGAAGACTGTTATGAATCAATTGTTCTACTGTTTGTTGATTGATAACGACATTTAATGTTGTTGTTGTTGTTGTTGTTGCCGATGGTGTTGTTGGAATTGTTAATGAAAGAGGTGATGATGACAATGATGATGATGATGATGATAAGGCTATTTGTTGTTGTTGTTGCTGTTGTTGTTGACAATAATAACAATATTCATGTGCTTCTATTGGTGACATTTCAGTTGGTCTAAAACTAGTTAGTTATCGGCATAGTTGAAAAAATTTATATTATTTTGTTGAATTTTTACTTGGCCTTCGGTGAATGGTTTATAAAACGAGATGTCGTTAATTTTGATTGATTTCTTTTAACATGTTTCAGTCTTTGACGTCGATTAGCGAACCAAGAACGGCATTGTTGCGCTGTTATATTACCTTCGGTTATAAAACGTTTCTTATCCGGTGAACGTGGATAGGGATCATCCAAATTGGCATTATACCTAAATATTGTAAAACAAACCGAGAGATTGATAATACATAATTAGATTTTATTTACGAACCATTCTTGCATCAGTTTAACAGCATGATCAGGTAGTTTATGATAATATTTCGAACGTGACGAAGAAACACGCGGTACAAGCGGTGCCGGTAAATAATTCGCTGGCTTTTCATTAATAATAGCAGCTGATAAATGTGCACGAGACTTAAACAAATATTTATCATTTTTGCGTAAAACAAGATTTATTCGTTTCACTTACAGGCGATTCAACATAGTGTCTATTGTTCATTGTTTGATCGGAAATATCTATATTACTATGTAATGACTCTATGATACCTTGTTGTCCTTGTTCTAGATGTTGCGAATGCGCCTGTTCTTGATGTTGTTGGTTTAAACCATTAAAAAAGTGTTCAATTTCAAAATAAAGTTCATCATCATGGGTTGTTTTTATGATTGTTGATTTATTGTTTGGCGCAACAGCATCGTCTTGTGGTGATACATATAATGGTGTAAATGGACTGCTTGTTGTTGGTAATGGTGATGTTGATTGAAATGCGGTCCAATCTAAATCACTTTGCGTACTACTTGTATCGTTTGTTAAAGTTGAATCAGTATCAAAATCAAAAATAAACGAATCCATTACTAAAAATTAAAGATAAAACGTTTCAAATGAATAAACAATAGAAGAGAAGAAACGAGAAATTTTACTTACACACACGCGACGTGCCTTCTATTTATCACTGCTCGTTTACGAACATTCTAGTGGTGGATATTTTGTTTCTTTTGTGTTCACATGTGATGCACATATGGAGGAACTTCTTGTACCAATAACATTTTTTTATCTTGTCAAATATAGGTTAGGAAGAGGCTGGTGAAACATATTCCTCGATTCTTTTGATTTCCATGCATTCTTTCTTTATCCAGGCATTTATTTTTACGCACTACGTTCAAGAAACAAAGGCCAACGAATGAGAGGGAGAGAGAGAGAGAGAGAGAGAGAATGACGCATTTCGTTTCGATAGCTAACGATCTGCACTCATTAGAAAAATGATTTAAAGGAACAAGTCTTTTAAACTTTGATACTATCAATCTTTAGTTTTTATTTATTTACTCAATCGGGACCATACAAATACATAGTTGTATATACAAGTTATTGAGCTTGAGATGACATCGACTCTTATATTTTAAAAGTACATCGATCTCATATCTCTGCCAAATTCGATCGTAAAAAATCCACCGAAGTGATTTCAGGACGTTTTATTTATGTTAGAACTTTTTGAACAAGGTTTCCTTGAAGACAACTATTATTCAACTCGTTTGATTATGCTATTAATTATATGATCAATATTGAATAGTTAAACTCGTCAATTTTTTCATCTTCTATTTAAAAACTAAATGTGAATAAAACAAAAAAAGATCCAAACGTTCTTTCGATTTTTATTTGTTTGAAAGGATTAAGTATGAAGCACGAAATTTTGATTACATATAAAAGTGCAAGCAATGAATGTTTTCGATTGACGCGAACTCTTGAAAAACAACGCATTTATTGGATCAGACGCATCTGGTGAAAACCTACAATGTAACTGCGACATTTTTCTATTTTGCATTACACTTGAAATACAATATCGATACCCGATTGATTTCATTTTGAGACTATCTCTAATAGTATTTTTTGCGTTTGACAAAGACAAATACAGTGATGGCATATTAAAAATCAGTCCGATGAAAAAGATTTTTTCTTAATTGTTAAAATTTTATCGGGTCTTTTCCGACTGTTACAGAGTAACTTTCATACGAATCGGAGAAAAAGTATCAAGTTCATTAAAGTTGAAGGTTTTCTTCGCAGCTACAATCACATTCTAATGCCACCTAAGTTAATATTAGAAAAACAAACGCCTATAAAAGCCTGAAGTGAAAGTACAAGTGTAAAATTTTCTTCTCGTGTAAATATTACAAAAAACTGAGTCTCTCTACGTACATTCGATAGTGTTACTCTATCATCGAAATAGATATTTATCATTATTCCCTAAATATTGAAAGAGCCTAAAATCTAGAGCGTCTTATTTTATGTTTTGAACTCTAAAAATGGCAATATTTTGCTCCCCGTCGCCGTCTCATTTTTTTCAAGCGCTTTTTCTTCTCTCGTTTTGTTATTACTGTTTCTTTTTTTATCAACGAGCGTCGCCTGTTTTTTCCCTTTTTCTTTTTCTTGTAATGCGAAGACCGTTTAGTGAATTTTTTGTCACCAACAAAACAATTGACCAAGCATGTGTATTTTTTGCAATGTCGAACATTGTCGTTTCTACCGAACAGCTTTTCATTGCTAATCGATTGCGTTTTTTTTCTTCATCTTGGTAAATAATATATGGCGGATTTGAAGAAATAAAAATATTGATTGAATCATAAATTATCAGCGACTTTTTTTTTCTCATTTGATTTACTGAAGAAGCAAGATTTATTTGGGTGAAAGAAAAATGACTTCGTAAGTAACGATTCTTCTTTTTTTGTCTTATCGGGTTAACTAGAAAAAGAGTTATTCAGCATGGAATATGCTACTATTAAAGATCGATTAAGTATTGACGGTGGAAAATAGTTCGTTATCTTCCAGTTGTATGTTTGAGTTAAATTAAAATTTTCATAGACAATGTCACAAACTTGAACTATAGCCTATATTTGTTATCAACTAAATTAGATATCTGAATTCGAACGTATTCAGGTACACATCTTGCATATTACAACTCCAGAGAGATCGTTGTTCATGATAGTTAGATAAGAGAAAAAACTGCCCGATGCAGTTAGATCTTGTAAATCCGAATTCATTTAAAATTCAAATGTCGGAATCGATGCACAATAAGAACAGTTTACGTTATCAATCTATTATTTCGCTAGTCAAAGTAGTACTTTGGTTAATATATGACGTGGCCAAGTAGAAGTACGACCGGGTACATTTTCGACTAACCCAATATCTCTTCGTAAATGATCTCATTTCATTTATGGACTATAACTTATAAGTTTGCCTTCAATAAAATGCAAATTACCAGTAGCACTTGACGTTTCACTCTTAAAAATTTTATTTCAGAGAGAGACCATGAAATCTAGTTTAAAAATTAAGCAATCGTTTTATTGTTTACCTAAAAGAAAGAATTTCATGTATTAATTTAGACCGAACATTTCTCGAACATGACTTCATCAGAAAGTACAGTTAATCCTTTCATTGTGTCAGCAAGTCACATAATAGAACAAAATAAAAAAAGAACTTTCACTGTGTACTGTTCATTCCAATGGAATTCACAATTCTTTTTTTCTTTTTAATAGCAACAAAGCTAGTAGTTCTACTCGTCTTCCAAGTTTATATCGTAAAACACTGATAAAATCGGAATTTGATTATCGACGTGAAATACGTCGCAAATTAGATCGAATTCAACATGACAATCGTGATATGATGCGTCGTCATTTTGCCAGTGATCATGTATTTGCACACGAACTTTTAACCAAGCGTCATCAATGGTTTAGTATCGATAAAACATATCGAGATGCATGCCGAACAATGTGGAATCGGCAGGCAGCTAACGCTACTCGAACAAGTCATACGACTTTGCCAAGTGTTTACTCGAGAGAAGATGCTTCACCAACAAGTATAGTATCGCCGAGAACAGAAGACGATCTACTACTAGACAGTGATGAAAAAATCCGAAATGACTTTTTATGCAAGCAACCAGTGATGTTAGAAATTATGGGTGCACCACATTCATCACTATGTCTAAAACATAAACAAGCTGTTGAATTAAGAAAAATAAGCGCTCAAAAACGGCATACACACATTCAAACGACAGCTGTCAACGATAATCGTTATAAACAACTTGTACATTCATTACAAGACAATTAACAATTTTTTTCGCCGATAAAATATGAAAAAATAAAAACTATTTTCGATCAAAAAAATCTCAAACATAACAATACCATTGTTATTAACACTTTCAATTGTTTTGTTAAGACAACTAAAGATATTTTTCTTTCTTTTCAAAATATAATCATTATGATTGATACGCAAAGAAAAAGAAAGAAAAAAACATCGCATCCTGCATATTCATTGAAGTAAACTGTAATTGTAGTATTGTGTAATACAATTTATGTAACCACTAGCATCTTCGATTTATCTAACTTAAACATTTGACGATATCAAGGACTCTTTTTTGTTTGTATTCATTGCTATATTCGAAAGTACGTGTAACCGATTCTGGCATCATCGAAGCTGCAAAATTTGAGCCTGATAAACTTTTATTTCTCCATGAAGTAGCTATATAGTTGTGAATAAAAGTAATATATGATTTGGAATTCTTGTCTAATAATTTCTAACTAATACTTCAGGCACTGGACTGTGGCTAATCAGAAGCAGTTCGTTAGAATTCGACTTGTCTTACTACGGAAGATAGTACAGTACATTATTTTCGGGAATCATCTATTTCGATTGAAACCTATTTACATCAAATTCGACTGGTTTATTAACGATTTGAGATTTTTTAAACTATTTCTGAAAATCATTGTATTGGCCAATATTGGTTTACTTAAAGACAAGCTCAGATTTCTTTTACAGCAGTATCTCATTTTCCTTCATCATTTCTGTATTAATCAATAGATTGAAGTCAAACTACTTACTGAGAACTCTAACAACCCATGACATCTGTTTCCTGAGAACACAAACTTCCTACTCCGGACTCAAACTAATAGTCGTTGTACTAACGTCTGACGATTCCAATGCATGATACTATAACAAATGTTTGTTTTTACGCAATAAGTTTGATCATCTCCGATTGAATATCTGAATGCAGCCAAGATAAAATTTTTCACAAGTTTTAATAGATAAAAAATCGCAAATGAAAGTTTCGCTCACACACAAAACGCACACAAGTTGTTTCGTTTCAATGTCAAGCGAAAAGAAGAAGAAAAAGAAGAAGGAAGTATAATAGAAAACAAAACACAACAACAACAACGACGATATTGCACATTGATTTAAACAAACAAACAAATGTGAAAACGTATGTTTGTATCTGTGCAATAGTCTTGTCCAAGACTCTGTTTATTTCATAACCAAAATCTTGTAATACGATCCACATTCGTTTTCTTGGGCGTTGGTGAAGACTCTGCTGGAGATGTTAGCGTTGGTGGTGCGATAGGCGTTGAAGGTAATTGTGGTAAACCAGCAGCAGCCATCATTGTTGTCATTAAATGTTGTTGCATCATGAACATCATCATCGACGCAGCCATAGGATTAAATAAAGGAGGGTTAGGACCTGCAAATACATTACTAAAATCGGGCAATGGCGCTGGTGTTGCTATATTATTATGGTTAATAATATAATTATAGTTGGTTTGAGGCCGATGAGATTGTGTTGTTGTGGTAGTTGTCGCTGTTGTTGATGATGGTGTTGATACAACCGATGGAACTTGATTTTGATTTTGTCGTATAATAGATGATGCATTACGAGACTAAATTAATACAAGATAAGAAAAAACATTGAGCCGAAGAGATGGTTTACTTTTCGAGAACGATATAGTGGTTTATAACACATTTGACTACGTACACGTTTATTTGCAAACCATTTTTTAACTTGTTTTTGTGTAATACCTATTTTGTTTCGAAGTGAAAATCTACTCATTATTTTTTCTTCGTCTTTTCGCTCTTACCGGCTTCACGAGCTAAACGATCTGTTCGTTCATCATCAGGATATGGATAATCGCGATTCGATTGAAACCAATGATTGAGTACAGCAACAGCTCGACTACCAAGAAATCTAATTTAACAAAAAAAAAATAATAATAATATTAGCAACATTTGATATAAGCTTATTTTTCTACCTTGTATTTCGGCATTCTTTATCATCGCTAGGTGAATTCGATCGTTCTTGATTTGTTGGTGATGAACATGTACTACTGTTTGTACTCGGATGACGAACATGAGAATTTATCTGTTGAGGTCGTAAAGGTGTACTATGATAATGATGACGATTTCGTTCTATTCAAATAGAAATTACAAAACACCTCAGGTGTTTCTTTTTTTGTACAAAAATATATCGAATATTGAAAATATCATATTCGGTTCATTCGTTCTATTTTACCTTGTTTAGCCATGGTGGTTAGATCATTATTCTCATCGCTTGTATCAATAAAACCACTATCATAAGTTACTTTCTAAAACATTAAAAAGTTTTCCTAGAAGAATAAAGATTCGTGAAATCGAACAATCACTTTTGTATGAAAATTGTTTGGCTCCTGATTATTTGTTGTATGTTGTTCATCTTCACTAGGAAGATATTCATCGTCATCATCTTCATCTTCGTTCTCAATCGAGGGCGACAATAAATGTTGTGGACGATTCGATAAATCCAATGCATCAGGCTCTTGTTTAATTGTGTATTTCATTCGATTCATTCTTAGTTTAGTTTTATCTTTTGCTCGAATAATAAATGATTTCAAAACAATCTCGAAATGAAGAGAGACAAAATGAAAATTCAATATAGATCGAAAGAACTAATAAAAAAACTTTGTGTCTTTTTGAAGTTAATGACAATTCATAATTGATATAACATCAATTATAGATTGATGATCACTTACCTAGTATATGTCAATATCATCGACTGACTGAAATAACGAAACAGCTGATGAGAAGAATGAAGAAAACAAAGAGATATTGTTAGCATATATGATATATTCGAACGAGAAGAAAATTCAAAATAAAAACAAGATTAAATAGGACCCTAGTGGATTGGATATGATGCTCACAACACGTGCCTCTCGATTGCGATATATAACTAAAGAAGCGATATAAGGATTTATATCTCATGAATTTTCTTTCTATGAAAACGATGCTATATAAATTGTTGTTTGTGAATTCTTCATTTCTATTTTCTTCTATGTTTTCATGCTCAGTTTATTCGTATGAAACGATGTGTTATATGGGATAGAATTATGAATCATCATCGAATAGAGAAACGAAAACAATAACTAGAAAGTATTTGCTTTGTTGTGAATGATTTTCCTCTAGGAGAGAATATGTTACTATATAATAAATAAATAGATTCTATAAGATAGAATCTATTCGCTTCTGATGAAAAAATAAAATCTTGAGGAATATACAACTAAACAGAAAATCGGGTATTTTCAGTGGTGTTACTCACTTAAAGAGGCTTATCAAAGATTTTCCGAGAGTGACTTGCTAAATTATTTTTTCTACTGTCGGTAATGTTAACAAGAATAGAAGTGGCGGCCAAGATTTCGAATTTTTCTTTTTACGCAACTCAAAAATTAAACTGATTTCTTGTCTATGTTTTAACATTCTTTCCGCTACGGATATGCGTTGTAATGATCAATTAGGATTCTTCCTTGTTGAACTTTGTCACTTGTTCTGATCGATAATTTCTAGCAGCGATATGTTAAATTTGTTTCCAATTAATGTAAGAAGAAAGTATTCTCTATTCATTTTTGTTTGATTCAATTAATGTATTCTGTTGTTGATTGAATTGAAAACATGTGATGACGATTAGACTTATTCTTTTTATGTGTTAACTATTCCTGATGATAAGTTAAACACATGTTTTATTGAACGTTACAATTCGAGAACAATCGTCACCAAGATATCAAAAATGAAATATTTATTTATTCGTTGTTGTGGATCTTTTTTTTTTGTCTGTTGATTGAAATATATTCAAGTGTGAACAATAGATTAAGTGTTTAAAAAGTTAATTTATCTTCATCGAATTTTAGGAGATTATAGTTGAATGATGACGAGGACCGGTTTAGGTTGAAAATTTATTTCAACGTGTCGCAAAGATTGACTGTAACGAGAAAAAGCATGACGGTAATTATTCTTCAATAGGGAATTGATTTCGAGATAAATAAACGAAAGATGCACAGCTGGCAACAGTGTTTTGTAATGATACGCCTCAATATATTCTCGGTCAGTTGACATTAGGTTTACCCAATTGATGTCCACTGAATTACACATCTCTGCAGATACTTGTTGGAAACAAAAAACTTAATGAGACTTTCGTTCGCTCGCAGAATATTAGACGAATACATTCGCACTTGGAAAGAGTTTGCTCAAGGACATCAGTTTTTAAGTGATAACGAGAGTGTTTATTTCTTATCAGTGGTTTTTTAACGTACGCAAATACGCTGTGTGTAGACGATCAGAGTTTTCGTACAGATATAAAGTCTAAACAAAAATTACATCAATAAGAAGTTCTAAGAAAATGTATTTTTTCGTCCATTGAAATCTACGGAAAAAATACTCTTCTTGAAGTTATAGTCTATCGAATAAACTCGTCTTGAATAAATAATCTGTTCAAAGTTTCAGGTGCTTAATTTTTGTTCAAGACATAAATGTCGCTATCATTACATTTTACGTATTAAATGGAAAAATCAATGACGAGAAAGTAAAAACAAATTCTTCTACGGAAACTTCATATTGAAACCGCAATTGCTTATCTTAAATATTTGTTATCAAACGAAGCAGGCGTTGTAATTGTTGATGAAGAGTTTTGTTGTTTTGAAAATGACCAAACCTTTTCACTGACTTTGATTGTACCGTGAGTAATTTATTGAATCGAAAATTGTAGAATTCAAGCTAAATTATTGTTGACAACAAACACATGTTCGGCTGTCTCTGAACGATAGCTGTTTTTCTTTGAGGAGAATAAAATCGAATTTATTTTTTCAATTAGAAAAAAAAACACAATCTAAGAAATTCATTTTTTTGTCAATATCGATACGATTTCTCTAGAATAACTTTATCACATTCATCACAATAAAAACTAACCAACTAAAGCGAAAGCTTTGAAATTTGAGGTCTATTTTCCAATCTTTAGAAACGTCCGTCTTGTCACTGTTCATTCAGACTATTTTCTAATGATACACTTCCACATGATGTCGATACACCGTTGCTTAATAAAGTACGACGCTGTGAAGCCTCTCTTGATCCCGTATGTTGTGATAAATTTTCGTGCGATGATGATATACCATTGCGTAATGTGTTCGCTTGTTTTGTATATTGTCGTGCAGCGGCATAACCTGGTGATACGCTTTCACGAGTTTTATATGTAGCGGATGCGCTATGCTCCGATACACTATCCCTAGTTGCTGGACTATTGCTTTGTCCTACTAATCCATTACTTGAATATACTTCAGATCTACTTGCTACAGTAGGTGATGGTTTATCATGTTTACTAACACCGGCACTCGATTTTGTACCCGTATAAATATAATTGGAAGGAGATGAACCAGCATAAGTAGTTGAAATATCACTTGTTAAGTCTTGTCCTTGACTAGCATAGGCATAATTACTACTGTTGGCTTGTTCGTAGATTTTTTGTTCGGCACTTTGTACAATTCGATCAACACAACCTCGAAGACCATCGGCGCCTATAACGCAACATGTTAATTCATTAAACGCAAGAAGAAAAAGAATGCGGAAATATTTTACTTTCGAGATAGAGCCTATAAGTTGCAATTTCTTGTTCAAGTGTTGTTTTCAATGCCATGACTTTCTTATAGTTGTCTTCAATATGTATTAAATAAACAGCCGCTTCATTGATTTCTTGTTCGATTCTACTTGTAGCAAAAGCGCCTTAATATAGAAAAATAGATAAGAGAAGGGTTTTTTGATTTTTGAAATATATTTACTTGATTCTTTAAATGCTTTGATTTTTAATTGTAAATCACTGACAAGATTTTGAAGTTGTTGAACTTTAGAACGAAAGTAACTTGCTTGATTTTGTGCGGCTAATAATTCAGCACGCATACGTTCAACTTCTCGGTAGTGTTCTCCCGTTAATGCAGAGGTTGTTTCGTTTCGTTGAGTTTGAACAGAGATTTCATTGATTAATATAGAATAACGAGCTTGTAATTCACTACGTTGACTTTCTACGAGTGAATCATATTCTTTACGAATTTCACGTATGGCCATAGCCAATTCATTGCGGAAGAATTTCGATGGATCAAGATCAACGGATACAAGTTTAGAACGAAGTTCAGCTAATTGAGCCTCTTCTAAATAATTCAAAAAGGAAATAATAATGAAAGGTTTGAAAATAAATCTTACGTGTTTCCTTAAGTATAATGAATTGTTCGCTAAGAGAAGCTCGGTCCAGGTCACTTGCAGATCTCAAAGATAGTTCACTTCGAATTTGATTTTGAACACTGGATATTTCTGATGTTAAACGTTGACTTTCAACTTTATACAATCGTATTTCATCTTCGAGATCAGCTAGCCGACGACGAAATAAAGCTATGTGCTAGATAAAAGAAATTGTTTTGTTTTTCTTTTAGAGAGAACTGATCTCAATAAAAATAAGTATTAACTTACACCTTGACTCTCGATATATCGTTCTAGAAGATCATGAAACTCTTTTTGATCTGTTCCTCTTGATGTTGATACACTGGTAAATCGTGCCTTTTGACGTTTCAATTCTTCATCAGCTTCGACTATTTTCGCATGTACACCACCCGCCATACGTTTTGCATCTTCAACAAGTTTTGATGCTTCCTGCATTTCAGTTTCGTACATTACCTTGAGATGTGTCGAACCTCTAAATTGTAAAACAATAAGAAACATTAGAACATTTTAAATTCATTTTGATCGTGCTTCTCTTACTGTCCGGAACGATTCTGTAAATAATTCAATTCCATAGCTAATTTTCGATTATGTGCTTCCAAATATCGAACTTTCTCTACATATTGTGCAAATTTATCATTTAAAAATACAAGATCACGCTTTTCACGAAGTCTCGCTGATTGAATTTGAAGACTAGCCGCATCCGTAGTACAGGTGTAAGTAGCAGATCGACCACCACGAATAGCCACACCAGCAACGTTTACTAACGATGCTAGACCTTGTCCGAAATTGCTACCAGATACAGACGATGCATAACTTTGTTGAGTTCTTGAAAGAGGACTACCGAAACCTGTTGCGCGAGATCGTTGACTACTGGTAACACGTGGGCCCATTGCTGATCGATATGTTATACCTGTTCCTGATCCATCATAACTTTCGTCAGCATGAATAACGCTACTACGTGACGAAGTACTCTGAAGTTGTTCGTAATTGTTATACATATTTGATGAACTCATGACAAGTGATTATGACTTTTAGAATCTAAAACAAAACAACAATAAAGTATTTTATTTCAATTGTTTAAGTTTTCTGTGTTAGCTTCGATTATTCTAGTGTTATGATGGGTTCGGTCGCATTTTACTTTCTATCTAACATTCCCTAGCTCCTTTTAAAAGAAAAAGAAAGAAGATTCCCTTCTATTTATCAACATGCCATGGCAAAAAAAAAGTAGTATCTTTGTAAAAAAAAGAAATACAGTTATCTGTGGTTCTTTTGAGGGAATATGGTTGTAAAATTCTTTATCTCTGTTGACAAAGATACAGGGTTTTTAATGATAATCGACGTAGGTGAGCAGCAAATAATATTCGTATTATTTATCTTTACAAAGGAAAAAATGAATATCAAGACGTAGGAATGTGTCTCTTTCTCTTTAAAATACGTCTATTTAAGAGTTTATTAAAATTGAATACAAATATAAAGAGCATTCAAACAAACAAACAAACAAACATACTAAGAGAAAGTCACAACTTTAAAAAGTAGATTTTCTTCTCTCCCGCCACACTTGTTACTACTCTATCATGTAGATAATACTTCAGTTGAATTTAAGTAATCATGCGATGTGAACCAGATCTAAATTGCGGATATAAATATTGATTAGGATGAGTGTTATGCCAATGTTTCTACTTTTGCTGTTGATACTGTTGATGCACGTAACACATTTGTTAGATACTGAGAATCAATAAACTTCATATTCAAATCATTTAGTTAAAATTATTTTCAAGTACAAGAGTTTTTAAATGCAGATTTCTACGATTTAATTTATTTTTAACCAACCATACGTTCAGTGTTTCGAATATGAATTCGATGCTTTGAATTATCGCCTATAACTGTAGAATTCAGAAGATCAATTCGATAATTAATCCTTAAATCGTTGTTTTTTTGTTAGAGATTTTCGATTTGGTCATGGGAAAATTTATTGAAAATGAAATTTTTATTAAAAAAAAATAAACTTTTACACCTCAATGCGCATTCTTATCACTGCAATTAACAATTTCAAGACGAGATTCATCATAACAATACCATGAAGTATTTTTATCAAGTAATTTTGTTGGAACTGTTCGTGCATAAAAAAACCATGTATAAATATTAATAATGATAACAGTTAGCAAAAAGATAAGAAAAACGAATCGATTAATAATATGCATTGCATATAGACTTTCGGGATTTTTTGTTGCTGTTTGACTGACTGATTTCGTTGACTGAGATTGTCGAGATTTATTTTGCGTATGAATAGATGGCTTTTCTATGCGTCCATTTTTCGATGATGATAGTGAGATATTTGATACTCGTCGTCGAATCCATATTGATGATAGTGAATTTTGAGTTGAAAGATTTGTTTCGTTACTAGGCGATATATTCGATTGTAAAGGTAGTGTTAAAAGAGTAGCTTGTTCGTTCGATGATGTAGATTTGTTAATTGGTAGAAGTGGAACTGCTGCTGAAATTCTATCTGATCCGGGATCTCGTTCCCAACCATCGCTATTGGAGTTTGTTCTTGTTTGTTGTGTTATATTAGTAGCAGCTACCGATGGTTGAGGAGCTGAATTTTTCAGTTCTTCAAGTTCCACAGCACGTACGGCTTTTCGATGCATACTTCTAGCAAATAGAAGCCCAGATAGATAATTCAGTACGAACCACCGAAGCCAATATGGTAGTCGTTTCTTTTCACGTAATTTATTAGCAACAGCAAACCAAGTCATAGCCGACAATGAAATCAACATGCATATAGTTAAATATAAACTGATCAAATGTACACTATCACTTTGCGATGGTACATCCTCGGATAGACGTAAACTGAATACGGAATAAGCTAACATAATACTAATGCCTATTTGCATTTCTTGAGCAAAAGGAATCTTAAATAAAATCAAAAAAATTTGCTGTTTTTTGTGATTATTTTCTTAATATTTTGTTACTCACAAAAAATGAGACAAGAGTTAAAGTCGTTAACATTAATGCTGGTACAACAGTATTATAAATAGCTTGTAAAGGTTTTCGTACAATTAAAATTGTAAAATTAACTTCATAGAACGTATCAGGTTCAACCCAATTTGGATAATCAACTGTTTTAATCGATTGTGTGACAGCTAACAATTTCCATTCATTATTGGGTACGTATTGTGGTATTTCTGGTTTATTCTCCCAAAATTGATAATGTAATAAAGAACTTGTATGACTCCATGAACCAAATATCATATCACAAGTTTGTTCATCTAGATGTCAAAAACAAAAATCCATAATAACATGAGAGAAAATATAAACTTTTTCTTTGTTTTTGAAATAATAGAATTATATCTAAGGTGCCGCTAAAGCAGAATTGGAGTAAATTTTGTTTCTCGTTTATTTATACATGGTTTGATAGAGCTTGAAACGCTGATCACGAATATATACATTTTATTTCGATTTGATCTTTTTCAGCTGAGAAAATCTTAAAAAACAAGAACGACTGAAAGATGCTGTTTTTGTGTTAAATTTTGTTTTTTTTTACAAAAATTGTCAAATTTTTATTTTAGTTCTTTTCTGAGTATTTTTAAAGTACTATATTCTGAATCAGCATGAAAAACTGAGTAGGAAAATGTCATTAGATTAGATGTAGACCTAAAAAACAAAAAAATTTCTTATCTCATATAAATAGCTCCATCAGTCGAAAAGTATGTGTCAGTGAGCGTTCTTGTCAAGCTAACGGGTGGGCCATAAGGAATTACACTACTTTGTTTTCGCTATAACTCAGTCAGTTTTGATGCTATTGGCCAAAACATTTTTCAAAAAGATTCTCCATTCAATTCTCTACAAAATCATATGTAAATGATTTTTGTAAACTACCAAACGGCTAAGTTCTAAAACNGTTTCGAAAATGTTCAACTTTCTAGCTCAAAAACCGTCTTTTCTCAAATTTGCTTTCTATGAAAGAGCTACGAAGGAACTAAGGCGACCATCTTAAACAGCATTAAATTCTAGACAAGATTCATGTCTTGGAAAATTTTCTTGATTAAAAAAAGTGTAAAAACTTCGGGATGAATTTTTTCACTTTTTTGGAAAAACTCAACTTTCATTTCATGTTTTGCTGGTTGCACCAAAACGCATCCAATTTAGTAAGAAAATATTTTTTTTTGACGATTTTTTTCTTTAAAATTCAACATACTAGACTATATCACTGCACACTCGTTCGAGTCATTCAAAGTTTTGCT
>OENM01000969.1:0-18828 GCA_900239745.1 Rotaria magnacalcarata
CTTCCGCAACGACACTACGGGCCCACCAATAATTGATCTAGTCAGTCGCCTCCTAATGCACCAAACGGTACATTTTCTTCCACGCACCCGACTATCGAACGTTCCCGACCCGATCATTGGTACTTTATCAATTTCCTCATTCTTTGCTGCGACTCGACGACGTCAAACAATTGTTCATGTATATCAATTAATACCAATCCCCTTTTCGCATTCAGGGTTTCGGGTTCAACTTGCTGACATACCATTTATTATAGGTATCAACTTTGTCAATGACCACATGATTACATGGACACAATCCGAAGCCTTGACTTGCGATTTTCGTGTTATGTCCGTCTGTCGCAAAACTTCACTCACAATTCACCAGTGGAACGATACCTGCATCTATCAAATCCTGACTGACACCATTCTATCGGCATGCCGTACGGAACCTTACCCTGACCTCCTATTTCTTCACCACGTTGGATCACAATGGCTTATCTCCATCAATAGCTCTCAACAATGCCATTTGCTCACNCACTATATCCACCGTAACCCTCATCACCATTCCACAAAAAACCACGTTTATCTGCGACCGATTCTCTATCCCAGCGTCTCCAGAGGTGGTTGATCAACCCCTGGCAATTTGGGATTCAACCATTCTGAACAACTCTTACCCAATTGACTTCGATCTTAATGCCCACCTCACCAACTCATCCCGTTGGCCCAAAATGCCTTACTTCACTGACGAATTTCGCGCCCTCTACAACTTTATTTCCAACACTTCGACCCCGGTCCCATGCCGACACTGCGGGACATACACCGTCATCCGTTAGGCATTTTCTCAATGATCTTTCTAATTGTGACTATATTTTTATTCCTCGCCCTCATATATTGTCACTTTTCTCGTCGTTTACCACTGCCAACTGTTCATTTTCAAGTTCAGCCACTTACTAGCGCTATAATTACTTAACCCACTCTTTCTATACGAGCCCCTTACGGTTAGTGTTAGTTCCCCTCTCCTCCCACAGACGCTCAGGAGAGCGTCTAAATTTCACCCAGGGGTGTAACGATCTATTCTAGAAGTTAGAAACCCTCGAATGAAATAAACCTCAAAGGCACTATCTTGTAAGTTTCTCATTCATACTCTTATCTATTTCTCTTTGCATTTTTCACTACGCAAGAGTACTAGGGATTTTGTCCTTGGCTCGCGCTTAGTACCAGATTGAGTACGCAACATAACCGTTGTAATATTTATCCCACCATCTGGTTGGTGGACTTTAGCATAGCACCAATACGTACTCCTTATCTTATACACTTTCTTGTCTTTTCTGTTATTGTGTCTACGATATTTCTCAAGGTCTTTAAATGCTAGAAAATAGTATATTGGGAACGAGAGAAATACAGAAGGAGATGATTCTTGATATTGAAATAAAATATATACTCAACACCAAATACAACAACATCCTTAACATCAGAAATCGTTACAACGCCACTCATACCCACACCCACACCATACCACACCCCTTTTTTCCGGAATACCCAGCAAGTCAGAAAATCAAAGTCATTGTTTCATAATTACTTGTACACTACCATCAAAAGCATTTCATGGTGTTTCCATCATTTTCATGTGACGACTTCCTGGGTAATGAGAAAGATTGTAGATCTGACTAAATGGGTGAAATTTTGAAGTGAGTGACAGTCATCTATCTATTCTTTGTGACTCGTTTGAGAACGACTTTTGGAACATACCTTTTAAAAATAGTCTCGGTGTCAGTTATCTGTAGATCCAAATAAGCTGTTCTTCGAACACTGATCGACTGACAAAGAGTTGAGTTTGAATTGAAAGTATAAATTTGTTCTTTGAAAACATCCAATTATCAGTAAGTAGAAAGAAACGTGGAGTGACACCGACGAAGAGAAAGAAATTCCATTGACTCTCACCGTCGTCTCCTAGTAATGTTGCGTTCTTCTGTTAACGGTTTGCTTCTGACAACAACTGATGTACGAATCAATTCTCTCGCACTCAATTCATACAAGTTGCGCTGTTTATATTTCATTCGATCGATGATGACTACATGTTGTTTTTTTAATAATTAAGAGAAAGAAATGATTCACTATTTTAAGCTTTTGTGTAAGCAGAAATAATTGTTTGAAAGGTTGGATCAATAAATCGTTATGGAGTGGGCAACAAACCTGCGAGAAGCGTAAATTTGTTTGAAATAAATGAATGCTGAATCTTTTTTTCTACAATCAACCATTTTTTTCTTTTAATATTCTCGATTTTTCGATTTGTGATCATAACTAGAAAATGTTTTTTGTTTCATTCAATTGCCACTGTTTCATTAACACTTTTGTCGATCTGAATGTCGTCCGACAATGATCAACAATTAATCAGCATCCACGCAAAAATGATTACTTCAACAATACTCTACTGCTGTCTTCTAATCGTCGTCTGATGGACAAATGTTTNCCACACTCTCCATAGGATTATTGTTAGGCCTACCCGCTCGCCCGCAACCCCGCAACTTAATTAACGCTCTTCGCCCGTCCGCGTTCAACTTATACTCCTCCCTCGACCCGCTCGCCCGTCTTCCCTGCCACGGGGCCCCGCCCGTCCCCGTGAAATTCGTGAAATTTTAAATATTTAATTGAAATGATTCTAATATTCAAGAAAAAATATAATTAAATAGAATAAAACACATTAGTTACTGTTGCATACAACCTAATAATAAGTCTCAATAATAGCAGTGTAATTTAGTTAAATAGTTAATCTTGTATTTATCGTTTGAGTAGAGTGAAAAATTAACGAATAAATGATTTAGTCAATTAATATCAAAGGACGAATCTCTTATCAAAATAAATCTAACAGATAAGAAATAAAAAATGTTTTTATTTTTAAAAATGAATTCTTATAATGCGATCGATAATTACCGTTTGAAAAAAAGGTATACAAATGACAAAAATTTGATTTTTTGTTATAAATCACTATAATGATAATAATTTTTAAATCCTTTACTTAAATAAATCATAAGAGAAAAAATAAAATAAAAATTGTATTATGTGGTGTTCATCCTGGATACTTTATATCGTATGTATCTTCACGATAAATGTAATGTAAAAATAAACAACCGAAAAACAGAAATTAGTTGAATGACGTAAATTAATATGACTATGGCTGAATTTGCTGTGGAAATCGATTTCAATAAAAATAAAATAAAAAAGGAATGCAAAATATTTTATTTAAGAAAATATTTCTATTATTACATTTTTTATTGCGATAAATTTAAATGAAATATTGTATCTGAAAAGAAAACTTTTCTTTATTTATGTGCTTGTTGATGCAAATCAATGATCGAAGTTAAACTTAGACAATGGAAAAATTACAAAGCCCACTTTCTTTTACTGAATGAACAGACAGAGTTGACGAATTAAAATGTACTACTTAGTACGTTTATAGAGTAGCAACATCTATCGAAAAAATTTCCCAGTTCCATTGCGCCCCGCAGAATTCTTCGCCCCGCCCGAACCCGTGTGTATTAATCCTCGTCTCGCCCGTACCGTCAGTCTTCCTTGCTAACTGGTACTCGCCCGAACCGTCAGTCCAGCTTTTTTGAACCCAAACCACCAGGATCGTCCAATGAAACCAAAATTGTTAACCCGCTCGCCCGTCACCAGGTGGTCCGCGGGTTGATCCCTGTGGATCGTGCAGCTCTGATACGTACGTGTATTGCCTGACCATTGCCGGCACCTTCCACTGTGTCAACCCTACAAGCTCCGATAGAAGGGTCTCTCCTTTTACGCACGCGCAAACGGCAATATACCAATCAATCAATCCACAACAGCCAACTGTAATCAATACAATTTTTATTTTGTGAGCATTTTTCTTGTATTTCTTCCTTTTTACAATAAACTTGAATTGTACATGAATATCTTTTTATCTCTTTATTTATTTTTCGGTCGGTCAAATCATTCATGAGAAGAAATAATTTTACAGAAAAATAACACAAAAATTAGAGTTTCTCTTTCACGAGTTGAATTCCTTCTTTACACTCCGCGATATTAGGATGGGTTGATGGAAGTGCCTTCTCTAATATGCCGAGCGCTTTCTGCAGATAAGAAAGGGCTTTCGAGTATTCACCCATCATATCATAGATCTCGCTGATGCTATTGTAGGAAGTAGCCAAATCGAGATGATTCGGAGGGAGAGTTCTTTGGTCGATATCAAGTGCTTTTTCGTAAAACGAAAGTGCTTTGGAGTCCTCGCCGATCTTCTTATACATCGTACCGATAGCGCTGTAGGAATCAGTCAAACTCGGAAGGTTGGAATTTTTCATCCCTTTTGTAATTGCAATGGCTTGTTCATAGAATCGAATAGCTTCCTGATATTCACCTTGTTCATATTTAATCAGTCCAAGCTGATGATAAGAAACCTCTCTATCACTCTCATTCGATGCCTGTTCGAGTAGCAGCCTGTACACTTGTTCGCCCTTTTCACTTTCACCCATTCTCCATAACAAGGAATCCAATCAACTCCATCCAGTCCCACCAATTTCGTTTTTCATGTGTTCGGCGAGGGCACTGAGTTCATTGTCGTCAGTGGCACTAGTGAGTGTAAGGTCGACTTGAAAGAGTTTCATGTCATTCTCTTCGATAGGCTTGATTTTCTGGACGCGAAAGACAGTGTGCGTTGAGAAGCATATTCACTAAAATCCTCGATGTTGGTGAACGGAGCCGATGAAATTGATCGATCAATAGTCATGACGAAGAGAACACTGATTTTTTTCTTGTCACGATTGAGTTCTGACTCGATAAAATCATGTATAGCGACATTTCGGTTTTGCGTTGTCGATAAGAAGCCATTGAATGACACCAGTCTACCTTCGATAATCTTTGTTTTGAACTCTGCATTTGTCATCGCTTCATCGCGGAAGACTTCCTCNTTTTTGATATTTCGATGAAGATCGCTAATGAAAAAGTCCATTTTTAGCAGAATGCCGGCGTCTAGTATGCCCAAAGCCTTGTTGAGAATTTTATAGGTAAAGCATTCGCCACTGTATCATGTAACTGACTGATTTTCGTTGATGTTCCCCTTATATTCTCGTGCGAACTTCTCGATCTTTTCTAAGTGCTTTTCATTACCTGAGTACTTCTTGCAAGTATAGTCGGCCAGTATTTTGATGTCGTTCGTTTCATCGAATTTGATGTCCAGAATAATTTCTTGAGGGTGTGGGTATGGGTGGAGTGCGGGTGTGCATATGAAATAAGACACCACTGATACCCACACCCACACCCTTTTCAATGTTCATTGCAATTACTGAACGACAATTAAGATATTTCAAACTGCTCTAACAAGCTCTCAAGAATCATAAAATCCTCCGTTCACAAAAATGGCGTCATAAATGACATCGCATGATGGTGAAACAAGGTGACAATTCATTCAGTAATTCAACGTTTGGCAACTGTTTTAAAGCGGATAAGATGCTATTTCTGGTGGTCTGAATGATCAACCTGAGAGATAATTATGCTAAAACTATCAAACCAATTAATATGATTCGATCAATGTCTTGTGTCATGTCTTTTAATCTGATATCTAGATGGATTATTTCATTCTATTTTCTCTTCATTTAAGTTTACTTCACGTGTAATTCTTATTGTAATTTGAAGCTTTTAATACGATGTAGAAAAACACTTGTCACAAGATAAAAATATTTCCCTTCAACCATAATTATTATCACTTAATGTAAACACATGACTCGCTCCAGTCTATGAGAAATCGATATTCAGATAATCCCAGGTGAATCAATCCGATACCGAATCCCATTGGATTCTATGGGGTCCTACCATCCGACGAAATCCCGTTGGATTCCTGGTTGAGGAATCAATGTTGGATCCGACAGTCGTATTTCCAATGAAATCCGAAGCATTCTGGTTCCGATTGACGGTTGATGTTGGATTTTATCAGTTTCCGATACTAGAATCCGATATCGATTCCGGAACCAGGAATCCGACGATAATCCGATAGTTTCCTTGCGCCTTCTGAAGAGCTCTGTCGGATTCCAACA
The DNA here is from genome assembly GCA_900239745.1 of Rotaria magnacalcarata. Taxonomy (NCBI): domain Eukaryota; kingdom Metazoa; phylum Rotifera; class Eurotatoria; order Philodinida; family Philodinidae; genus Rotaria; species Rotaria magnacalcarata. The sequence continues at coordinate 6,042 of OENM01000969.1, forward strand.
GAAACCGATCGGAACTCATCGGATCCTAGGCTAGGATTCATTCTCCTGGGATGGCACCTACATATCTGCTTTAACTTTTAAAGTAACATTTTAGGTTAAATTCTTGAAGTACAACTAAAGTATCATGCCTAAGTCTGAGTTGATCTATTAATCAAACAAATAGTTATCGTTTAAAACATACTCCCTCCAGTAATTCGAATTACAAAAAGCTCAATATTATAAATATTTTCTATAAAATATAATAATTAAATTTTCAAACAAGAAAGATCTAGTTGTGTATGTGATAGATTTCTCTTTCCGAACAATTTTTCACCTGGAAAAGAACTTGAAATAAACTTCAATCAATGATCAAAACAAAATGTATCATTCTTGAGAAAATTTATTCTACTCTATTTTCTGTTAATAAAATGCTCAGTGGAAAATCTGACTGAATTATGATATTTATTTTAAATTAAAAAAGATTTAGCTTCTGTTTACATATAATACTTGAAAATTTTATAAAGCGAAATTAAAAAAACATATTTTGATTCTCTTGTCAAATGCAATCATTCAAAGAAAGAAGTATTTATTATTAAAAATATCGTGATTTGATCATCATTGCAGTATAACCAACTAAAACGACGGAAATAGTTTTTAAAATAAATTTAACTGTTGAAGCTTTCGGTAATAACATTTCAATTTTAGATGGCCCATACATAAGTCTTTTCATATTAGGTGATCGACATTCTTCTCTATCATCAACCGGTTCTTCTTCTATCCATTCTAATTCAAAATTTTCATCCTTATTTTTCAAATATTTAGTAATAACTTCATATGCTGCCTTTTCGCCTGATTGTACTGCGCCATCCATATAACCAGAAAATCGAGTTGCTAATTCAGTGCCAGCAAAAATCAATTGCCCATTGTTTCCACATGGTGTTTGTAATTGTTCACGTAACGATGATAGTAATTCTTTTGGCATTATATCTGTATAACAACCACCACTAAATTTTTCAGCAGACCAATCTTGTTCGATATAATCGCGACAGCCCGTTAACATATCATGACATTGAAATGCTCTGGCATATTGTTCACAAACAGCTTGTCGACGTTCATCTCGTGTTTTCTTAGCCCATTCACGACTTGAATCAGCAACAATAAAACCCATGATGGCATAAAAGTTATCTTCATCATATGAATCATCAAAAGTATAAGCAACCGGATTTAATGATACTCTCGACGTATCCAATATGCTACCACTAAAACCGTTCTCTTTCCAATAGGGTCGTTCAAATACTGTAATCGTTTTTATAATTGAACCCATATACATCCGTTCAGTTGCTTCGCGCTTTTTTGGTGGTAATTCAGGTTCAAATTGCATTGTTTTATAAAGAGACGGTGCGAGAGCAATAATTACATGGCGACATGTAAATGTTTTATTATTATCACATGTAACTTTAACTAAATTTTCTGTCGACGACCAATCTATATATTTAACAGCATGATTAAATAAAACTCGATTATCACCAAGTTTCTCAGCTAATCGATTCGATATTTGCTGAGATCCACCACAGAACTTTCTTTCTTGAGCACCATCATCAACTTCACATAGACGCATAACTCCCAAGCCATTGTTAACATATGAAATCCAAGCAAACATGGATACTTCATTTGGTTCAACGCAAAGTATTGTTCGAGCAACGGCTCGATAAAGTTGTTTAGCTTGATCAGTTTCACCCAATGTTTCGATCCAATCATCGATTGTCATTCGATCGTATTTTGTCGCTAAATCTTCATTTGACCACGGTTCTAAATTCGACAATTGCTCGCATAATTCCTGTGTTCGACATAATAAATAATTAACATCAAGTAATGAGAAAATGCCAATGGAAGTTGGTATAAGACCTGTATATTCGGAACGATTTCCATTCGCAAGTGTTAAAATAGTTTTTCCTTTATTATAAACACGATAGGTACGAACGTCAAATTCACGAGCTAATCGAAGAATACGATTTTGAAATGGACCAACATAAGCACCTCCAATATCCACTGCATGCTTTTGATAATCAATAGTACATGTTCGACCTCCTACACGATCTCGAGCTTCAAGAATAAGAAAATTATCTATGTTATGTTCTAATAAATAGTTTCCAGCTGATAGACCGGATAGTCCACCACCAATAATTAATACATCAAGAAGGTCAGACGACATCTTAAAAACGAAATGATTTATAAAGCTTATTTAATTTTGCTCTAGGCTTTCTTTGTTTTTTTTTTATTAACACACACACACACACAGACATGAAAGAAATATATTTATATATTTATAAACAAAATAAAATTTTTTAGAGTTCATCTTCCGATAATTGTAGTGCAGCTGCATCAGCAGTCGATGCTGTTGATGTATGAGATGTTTTCAATCGTTTTTTTGAATGTTTATGATGACGATTTTTCGATGATGATAGTTCATTTGTTGCTGAACTTGCTTCATTTGATATATCTTGGTGAATTGCAGTTGAAAACATAGATAATGATTGTCGAGTATCATTGTCGTCATCGGATGAATCTGATTCACTGATATTACCTATTTATATTTAACAGATCATAAAACTTATTTTTCCTACGAATATAAATAATTAGATTTTACCTAAAATATCTTCTGTTGTAATTTTTTCATTTGCTTCATATTGTTCATCGTTATCATCTTCGTTTTGTTCGACTGCCGCCATAGCTTGCACTTGCTGTTCTATGACTGCTAAATCACGTGAAATGAATGTTTCAAGTGACATACCAGGTGATGTTGGACTTGTCAATTCATTGTTATCGTCTTGTTCTAAAATTTAGAGTCAAAATTGTTTGACAATTATATTAAGCACACATATAATTATTTGCTGATGATATTTATCTATGGATAGTCTACTTTTCTAAAGTCAATACTTATCTATTACTTCTATAATAAATTATTCGAGATATCTTTAACAAAAGTAATGCTGTACACCGTTATTTGAAGGAAACATCAATTGAAAAACAATCAATAAATATATATATATATATATTTGATCAAAATTTTTCCGAAGAAATCTCTGCATAATAACAAAAGAACTGTTCCTACAGATTCTAATTTAGTGGAACCCACACATATTTTCGAAGAAAATAGTGAGTGAAGTTGAATTGTTAGGTTTTTGCGGCTCCCCTGTACCCCACCCCACCCCCTCCCCTTCCCATTACAAACATAAAACATGAAAAAACTAACACTTCGGCGCACTAATTAGATAAAATTTTTTGTACAGATCGATTGGCTATGTTCACCACTACTCATATCAGTAATTAAAATCTAATTTCACTAATTAGAAATCATTATAATTAGGATTTAATCTCTCATTAATCTTCAAAATCTGTCGTTTTTATTATTATAGTCCATAGTTACAAAACAATATTGTATATTTTTATTATTACAGACGTTAGCAACGAGTTTATGCTACTATTACACTCATTACTTCTACCGCCTACAATAAACAGATGAACATTTTAATCTTTTTTTTCACACAAATACCTTAATCTAGAGCTTGAATTCGCTTTAGTTTATTTACAATTCGCAACTTTTCCATCCACTGGGAAGCTTTTATCAAATTTTCGTTTATNAATTTCTCACCTGGTAATACGAAAAATATAAATTTCTCAATATTCTATATAACGTATTTGATCAACAATATCGATAGCTATATCCTAAATACTGTTTAAACTATTATCACTCACAATATTTCTCAATGAAACCACTAAACACTTCAGCATACTGACATATTCTAAGCAAAACGTTTTTCATATGTTCTCTCTAGTAATATTTCCTATTGATAGATCGAATAAACTTCAAATGTTAAAAAGGTTTTATCATCTTACTTTTGAACAAAATATGATCTCACTACACTGAAAAAATAAAACTTCTACTTGATCAATATCTAACTACCCGAAATATGTGAGTTCCACATTTTAGCCCCAACGCGGCTGCGCTGAAAAGCTTTTTTAACATAGTGTCTGTCGTAAAGCTTTGGAATTATTTCTTGTACTGCTTTCTAATTAAGATTCAGACGAAAAAAGCTGAATATTTCACAGCGACATATTGAATAATAAATCATTACTCACAAAAATATCATTTTGTAAAAAAAATCAAAGAGACGAGTTCCATGATACTCATTGGCTTATAGATTCTCATAATCACGCCTCTACATTAACAAAGATTGATTCTATTGAGAAAAGACTTTGCAAGCATAGTTTACTATGATAGTCGCCATTGGTTCATGTTTACGAAAGTCTAAGACGTCATAGTATTGAACAAATTGTTACAACATGATTCAGATATTATTATCACTCAAAATGCAAGTGCAGTAAAAAAAATAAGCCAAAAAACCTTATTCATGCGAAATGACCTATAAAAGTATGTATAACGTTACAAAGAAATTAAGTTTCTTACCTTCTACTAATGGATGAAACGAAAATGGATTCGTAGATTCAGTTGTAATCATTTGTTGCCATTCATCATCATCATTCATTTGTTGGTCTATATTTTGCATTAAACCTAATGCTTGTTGTTCAAGATTGTGCTCAAGTGCAGCGAACTGTTCACTGTGTTCGTCAAATTGTTCTTTACATGTTTGAACTATTTTTGATCCTATTGCTGTTATGGAATGTGCTTCACCATTGTATTGAACACTATTTGTATAAAGTAAGTTAACATCAGCTAACATTGCTGCACGTGAACGATATGTATGCTTGAGAATATTCTAAACAAAATCAATTCAAAAGAATTTTCTTATAAAAAACAAAATTCAGTTTTGGAAATTTTACATTTTTTATTTTTTCTAAGTCCATTGGTGTTTTAACAATATCATAATAATCTTTAAAACGAACTTTATTAACAGCATGATGAAATGGCCAAGAATTTTCAACATTCATTAAATGTTCACTTAGTATACGTTCAAATAAATATGATATAGCAACAAGAAGATCATCATCTAATAATGGATTTATTGTTTTTTCTAATTTCATTAATTTATCTTCATTCTAGAAACGAATAAATACATGAATGAGAATTTTCAAATAGTTTATTTAATTTACAGCAGCAAATTTTTGAAAACAAGCAGCAAATATTGTTTGAGCATCACGAGTTATTTGATCGTATTCACCATTAAATTGACGACTATTGTCAACTAATTGTCGTATATCATTTAGAAATCCTTCACGATTTTCATAGGAATGAGCAAGAACTCGTTGACGAATTTTTTGTAAATCCATTGGATTTTTTATTATTTCATAATAAGCTGGATATGATCGAGAGTTAACTGGTGATAAAAACATGGTTGCCTAAACGAAATTTAAGTTATAAGAAAAAAAAATAATAGATTAGACGTTTCTTAGTAATCAATGTAAGTTTGAACTGAATATAATCAATTTTTACAAAGCTTCAAATTAAAGTTTACAAAGATCTATGTCGTTAAATTCATTTTTGATTTCTGCATAAACTCATTGCAAAATTATCTATCTTAAAATATTCGAATCAGATCGAAAAATGATTTATCTCGCCTTAAGACTTTGTGCAGAACACTTTTTTTTCTCAGCACAAAAATTCTTGATATTGATGTACTATATCAACCAATCTTACCTCTGGCATATCTCGAAGTTCATTAAGAATACTTTCGAGTAAACTAGCAAAACTAACAAGTGGATCAATCCGTCTTCGTTGTACAGTTCTTGCGCGTTTATCCAAATAGTCTGCACCGGACGACGATGGTGTTGGTGTTGTTGGTGTATTTGGTGGAAATGAAAACATTGTACCTAATGGACCATTCGACAATGGCGTTGATGTTGGTTGCTGGCGATTTGCATTAGCCGATGTTGGACCAACAAAACTTTGACTATGTTTAATTTGTTGTCCACCATTCGTCGGTGTTGTTGAACTCTTACGTCTACTACTCGCATGCGATAAAGTTGTTTTGAGAGTACCACTCGACTTAGGTGTGTAAGTTAAATTGGCTGATGCTGTTGATGGTGAAGATTTTATCGGAGGTATAAATGGCATTTTTGATACATGAACAATAGGCGGTGGAGTTAGCGGTCGTTCATTATTCATACTAGAATTCATTCCCATCGATTGGCTATTAGTTGTAGACTCATCAGCATCACACATGGATTCAACTCCACCAGTAGATAGTGATAGCTTGAGTGCTTTCGGCTTTTTGGATTTTCTTGAATTTTCTTTCGATGGAACTCTAAAGAATAAATATGTTTTCGTTTTTATTCAATAAAACGTCACAAATCTATAAAGTTACTTGTCCAGTACGCTTTTGGCAAATATTAATTTCGTTCCCCCTGGTTCAACCATTTTAACTGAAACGTCTCCTACATTCATTGACATATTTGTATCGATTTGTTGTAAATCAAAACTATGTTGTGCATCTTCACTATCAACAGTAATATTTGTTTGTGAATTTCCGCTAGCTAGTTTGCCATACATTGGACAAACTCGATTTGTTCTCATATGACCTTGAGCACCACAAGCACCACATTTGAGCTAGAAAATGAAATTCATACGAATTCGATTCATTTATTTCATTTCATTTTACGTACTGATTTAAGATCTTTTTCAGATTTTTTTCGTCGTTTGTTTGTTGTTGATGTATCACCACTCGTCGTTGGTAATGTTATCGGACTAATCATTTCGTTATTTTCTTGTCCTTCGTGACCAAATGATCCTGTATTGAAATAATTGGCAAATTCCGAATGACTATTACTATTTATATTATCTATTGACGTTGACATTAATTGACTGGTTGATGCTATATTATGATGATTGCCCATAAAGAGATCATGGTGATTCTCATCCATTGTATTCGTATCATTTTTCATAAATAAATCATGATCATTTGGTAATTTTAATGCTGGTATATCACTATTGTTTAAACGTAAAAATAAATTATTTCGCACTGGCGATGGGTTTGAAGAACGCGATGATGGAGAATGTGGATCAAAATTTGTATTATTTCCTGATGTTGTATTACGTTGTTGTAAACGATCCTGTCGACGAACACGACGTAATTGTTCTTGTAATCGACGACGTTCACGCCGTAAATTTTCACGTTGATCTTCATCAAGCGTAAAAAATTGACGACTAGAAACCGGTATGCAGATGAAACGATTTACACATGAAGAAAACACGACTTACATGAAATCATTATCTTTTGTTGTACGAATTTTTGAATAAGCTTCAACAACCATCGGTTTACGTACATATTCAACTCGTTGATACTCACGTCCATCATCATCGGCATATGTACGTACGATTTTGAGTACACGTGAACCCTATGGTTTTATATCCATGAAACAAGAAATTAGTTCAAATTAAAATAATTTTATAAAGTTCCTAAAACACTTTTAACAATATCAAAGATGTTTATGCATATTAAATAATGATGAATTTTTTCCATTTAGACATAACAGGAAAATGGCGATTACTATTGCGTAGTGAGAAGTTTCTGCGCTTACGATTCTCAATCATATAGTACATTTAGAGGTGTCAGCCGAAGGATTGAACGGCGGCGGCTGCTACAAATTTTTAAAATTTTTTCCACAGCGGCGGCGGCTGAGTTAAAAATTCACTGATGGAAAAAAAAGGAAAAATGTTCGATTCGATCGAATATGTATTCATGTCAGCGGCGGCTTCCCAAAAATTCTTAAAATTACCAGTAATTTGGTGGCGGCGGCGGCTGATATTATGGAAAAATCGGCGGCTGCGGTGGCTCAGNATATATATATATATATATATATATTACAGTTAAATCTCAACAAAAAATCTAAAGTCTATTTTGAAGAATTTACTAGAATCGTGAGCAGACATCGGAAGAGGCATCCATATTTGTATAAAATAGCTAAGAACATTGCGACCGATGAGAGTGTGGGTCTATCAAATACATTAATTGGCACCCACACCCAGTAAGAATGATTATCTATTCGAATCTGTCAACCTCAGACTTCTTGGTAAAAACAAACTTGATGTTAATAGAATTTTCTCTAGGCTCATTTTGGTAGAAAAATACCCATGACTGTATCTTTCATTTTGAAATACGTACCGTTTTCTTCACCGTATCTGAAGTATCAAGATGAGGTTTTGTTTCATGCGTTTTTTTTGAATCCGATGGTGCTAACATCGATTCAAGATTTTTTCTCATTTCATCAACATCAGAGTCTTCTTCACCACTCGTTTCATTATCAGTTGATGTTAAATGATTAGCTGACAACGATTTATTTTGTACTTCGAAGATTTTTCGACAATCTTCTTTATATTTTTCTTGATATTCCATTTGACTGTAACGATTTCCACGAGCAAATTTAGCCATTGCAGCTAAGAAAAACAATAATTTTAGTTTGATTTCATATGGGAAAAAAATGAAAATTTATCTTAATACATACCACCGTCTTCTCCATCACGAGCACGTGCTGTTGACATTGTTCGAACAATATCAATAATTTGCCATCGTGAAAGATTTCGAACATGACTATCGGAGACACCAAATTTATTCAGAATCTTCTTTGCCTCTTTCAAATGAAGACGACGCAAATCAGCATCGGTTCCTGTAACCATTTTTTTCGTTTGTATTGTTTCGGGTTCTGCTTCCTAATGTATAAGAAAAACAAATCGATTTTGTTTTGAAAAAAACTAACAGATAACGAACACGAGCATTTGGTTTATTCGAAACTCGAACATACGAAAAACCTTCGCCGCAACCAGTTGGGTCAGAAAAACCACGCAATTGAAGCCAACATTTGCCTTTGAGTGAATCAAGATATGCTTTTGTCGTATGCCATGGAGCACATTTAATCTAAAGAAAAATTCAATTTCGATTAAGAAAAAGGATTTTCACATAAAATCACTACACATACTTCATCTTCAATTTTACTGGTATCATTTTCATCAGCAGCTTCATCATCAACACCAGCAAATAAAACTTTTTCACCGTAACCAGCATCTGAAAAAGAAAGTGTGTCGATTCAAACTGATAAATGCAGGTGAAAATTTCGGATATGTGACACTGCTGGAATGAGTGAGTGATTTTTCAGAGAAAACAAAATCTCTAAATACATTAAATATACAAGCTTACATATCAATTTTTCGATAATGATGTCTTCTTCGAAACCAATAACTAAACATTGTTTCTTACCTTTCAGTCTTTGTTCAGCAGCTTGCATACTATAATAAGCACAACATTGTTCGGGTGTAACCAATTGTCGAATTTCTTCTTGACTGGGTAAACGAAAATCACTTCGTAAGACCCACCAGTTACAATGAACACCTTTTAATTCCGACAATCAATTATTATTCGAAGTTTGTTTACAAAACGAAATAACTAACCTCCAGTGCGTTTGAAATCAGAGCTCATTTTTAAACGTTTTCTAATACTATTTTCTGCATTTTGTGGAAAAGCTTTTCGTACATCTTCCATTTTTATTCTTGGTGGTTTATCACGACTTTTCCAGAACAATCGAAATATATACGCTTGAAGAAAGTCTCGCGCAAATATATTTGCACGTTTAGAATTTGGTCCCGGCACTTCTTGTAATGGACATTCTTGACCAACTGTAAAAATATTTCTTATATTACGTATATGATAATTAGATTTGGTACGAAGAATAAGAAAATCCGTAGGAAGCAACTGATGATGAAATATTGGCGCACGAAACATATGATTTTCAAAAGCCTATTTATCTGTATGAAAAATTTATTTTGATTATAAACTTCTTTTTACTTGTAGAATTTCTCCAGGCAGCATATCAGCTTGAAATGGTGATGTATGAGCATATGAAATTTCACCATATTCTAACATGGGTGGATTGTCTTGTTTACCGGGTTTCTAAGCAATTTCAATGAATAGAAATAAAAAGACGATAACGAGACTGCAAAAAGAACAGGCAAACCTTTTTATAATAATTTTTCACTCTTGTTGCCATTCCGATTTGATTAAGTAAAGATGGATATTGCTCACAATATTCGGCTAAAACTAGATCACTATCTAAACCACTTAAATCTTGTAAGCGACGCATATAAAACATTTCACCGCCACCATAAGCTTGCCGTTCTTTCTCTCTTTCCTAAAAATAATCTATTATTTGAGAACAAAAAACGCACTATTCTTATTTACAGCTGCACGAGTTTCAGCAATTTTTTGTATTGATTGAACAGGATGATATTCACCAGGTTTGATTTTGCCATGAGCAACTTTTTTAATTGTTGGTCGATGAAAATGACGTAATTTGGTAGCGTTTAAATGCGTCGGGAATAATTGAGTACAAAGTTCAACGGCAGGTGTTGCATGCTGCAATAAAGAAAAATATAAGAATTCTACAAAACACAAACAGAAATCTAGATAATTACTTGAAGATTAAGTGAGCCAAGATTTTTTCCAACTGAATCAACTAATCTTGGATTATAATATTCATCGTTGGATAAATTCCAAAAATCATTTTTCGGACTATCGGTTTGATCATTTCCATCATCATCATTATCGATGGTTTCTTTTAATATGCCACTACCTCGAAGAACAGTACGTGTTACACGTCCGCGAGCATCCTAGAAGAAGGAGAAAAGTTTGTTTCATGTTGAGAAAAAGAAAATAAATTTCTTCCCATACTTTATGTGGAAGTTTGCCCGCTTTTGTTGGACTAATTGAAGTATTGCCATCTGTCTTTTCTCTTAACTCTCGAATATTTCGTTGTTGACGAATTTGACAATCATTTGGATCAGTTGGAATTTCAAAGATTAAATGATCATCATTTTCATCGAGAACCAATTCAGGTGGTTCACGAATACGTTCCATATTCTAAAGATAAGAATGAAAAAAAGCTAATATATTGAAATTCGATAGATAAAATATAGTCGTATAAGATTCAATAAAAGAAAAAGGTTGAGATACTTTTATTACTTCAACTGTAACAAATAAGTGTTACTTAATCTTCCTGTCGACGAGCATAGTATTCATTCAAAACATACTGTTAGAGTACAGTATCGCTAGAGCTCATAGTAAAAACACTATGCAAATCCGATTTCTCTACCTTTTGTTTTTGACTTATGAAAAATCTAAATCGACTTCGATGATAATCAACTTACCTCTGGATCAATAATGATATCTTTTTCCCAATCACCATACATTAAATCGTAATTATCAATAGGAAAAATTGAATACCATGATTTATATTTTGACTCATCATCTAAAATATTTCCGGAAATCTTTTCGTGTGACTTCAACATATAAATCAACTTACCATTTGGATTTTCCAAAAAATCAACATTTTTTCCTAAAAGAAAAACACATTTTTCCATTGAGAGACGCAAATCAAAAATTCTTCCATACCAAAAACATTTTTTTGAAAACTAGCTAATGAACGATACGTTGTTGTTGGTACCCAACCACAATATCGAATTTTTGGTGAATTTAATTCAAGTTTATCACGTAATACTGACGTATCATATACAATATCATCTTCCCAACGCATTAAATTAACAGGTAACGATGCATTTCCTGTTAGTTCACTATCACTTGTTGTTTGTTCTCTTGATATTTGAGTTTGTAATGATTGGGTTTGTTTTAATTTAAAACCATAATCATATGTTGGTAAATCGAGACTTAAACCAATTTGATCATACCATAAACGAGCAGGACCAACACGCCAATTAGCTATTTTCATGTCAGCTATTGAAGTATCTTGCCCGTCTGATATTGGTTCATTGATTACTGGAGGTAGACGACCAAGAAATTGAGTCTTGAAAATAGAAATTTATTTGTAAAACAAAATACTATTGTATTATCATTTACTTACTTCATTATCAACGACACATTCAGCTACTGTGGCTTCACGAATTTCATGATTAACGTTCTATACAAAATAGATGCAATCAGTTTTTTTATTTGAAACGAAATGTTTTTTTTCTTCGTTGTTATTTACCTCTTTTACTGATGGCCTACGTAAATTTGTCCAGAGTTTTGGTAAATGATTTGATTTGCCAGCACCAAATATTTTATTAAATTGAAGAATCTAAATAAAAGAACAATTAGTTTTTTTTTCGTCACACGTATTTTCAGGTAGAATTACTAACAGCATTAGGTTTAAATGCTGGAAACAGTTCTTCAGCTGTTTTGCCGTCATATGTATTTGGTAACATTCCAGCCAATGGTTTCTTAATATTCATGGAATCCTAAAACAATTCAATTGTGAACAAAACCAAATGATAATTCTTAAATGTTACGTGAGCAACATCTGATTTATCAAACTCATCATCGTCGTCGTCGTCATCATCGTCATTATCATCGTCGCTTGGTAAATCATCGTCTGATAATGGCTGTGGTTCGAGACCACCTTCGTCTGCTACATCATCAAATAACTCCATATCATTTAATGAAGACATTCTTAAAAATCGAACACATGCGAGAATAATTTCATATCTTTCACAGCATATTTATATAGGAAATAATGTACTTTCCGATTGGGACAGCAAAAATTTGATTGGTTAAAAATTAAATCAAATAACTATTTGCCAATAAAGATGTCAGTATATAACAGTTACCTTGAAAATGTTTCATATTGTCAATTTACTATAGTTCTAGTCGCCAGGCTTCGAATATGTTTTACATGTGGACAATTAAGTTTAAATGCAAATATATGCGAAAACCTCGGATTTAAATCCGAGTGTTACTTGTACTTCAAAGAGTGAAATGCTATATTCTCCTTGTTTTTTATTTTTTTTAGATAGTTTGATCCAAAGCAA
>OENM01000969.1:18893-49483 GCA_900239745.1 Rotaria magnacalcarata
TGCAACGTGTTGTTCATCATATAAGCCATTTAGAATATAAATCACGTTCTTTTTATTTGATATTTTGTCGAAATGTCAATTATTTTGAATTAGATTTTGAATTAGTATGTTGTGAAACTCTTTAATCTATATGAATGCAACTTCTTTTAGGAATTTGCACATTTCTGGTGATATATATTATATTGCCCATTATTTTCCATGTACGTATTTTGTGTATTTTGAGACCTTTTTCAGTCAATGTTTCGTTGGAAAACTACGGTGTTTTTTCAAAACTAATATCAGATTCAGAATCAGCGTTAAAAACTGAGTCGATTTATATACGTTGTGGATAATTCTGAGAAAAACGTTTTTTGTTGAAAAGTCCCTGTACTCCCCCTCAGGGATGGTCTGATCAAAAATGACAATTTTTTCGACAACTCAGCCATTTCTTGACGGATCCTTCTCATCTTCGAGTTCGACCTAAATTTTGATGAGAGAATTCTGTGGAAAAAATTTCAGCTCAATCGAATGTAATTGTAAAGAGTTATCGAATAAACGGCCGGACACACTGACTGATTTTAGTAGTGTACTCAAAAATTGAGTACACAAAAAAGATAACTTTTGTTGATCGCTACTACGATATTATTCATAGAAAGAAATGTGTGATAAATCACTCACACATGTGTTTGGAGCAAGTACTGCTGTCAATTATTCATGAGATTTATTTGACCGTTGCGGTTGACATTTATGACCAAAAGAAAAAAATCAAAAGTCATGCAATCAAATAATGATTGCGTGTAATAGTGATTGCATTCAAGTCTCTAGGGTAATAATACAATAGTGCTATCATCAATTTTTTCGGAAAGTTGCTTCAATCTTTTATCTAGCGAAGACAAATTCATTGTTTTTTTTTGACTATATGAATGTACTTTTACTTATAAAAAAAATCATTTTTGATTATCTTTTTCAATGAGATTCCAAAGTGGAATTATGTCAATCCTATCGTAATTTCCTTTTAAATCACATACGAGTAGCTCTTGTATATGTTATTGTTAATATTCAATAATTCACAATGTCATTCAACTGGTTAAAAACATTATTATTTTTCATTTCCATTACGTCTAATCCTTTTTATCAATATCTATATTCTAAATGAAATTCACTATATATGGTTTTTTTTTGGAAGTAAACCTATGATAACAACTAAGATGGTTTGATGATAGAAGTCAATTGTTATATAAAATAAGAAGCCGAAAAAAAAGATCATTTCAGTTAGTAGAAAATTTTCACCGTCATATGTGTTTTTTTCCTTATTGATAATTCACCTTTTGTATGATCACTCATGAAAACACTTAGGTAAAATCACTTTTTGTCGTCACTTCAGAAAAAAAACGAAACCGTTAAGTGGTACCTAATATAAGTGGTTTGTACTCGAAAAGAATGGCAGAGTATGAACAGAAAGTTAAAACAGTGCACTAAAAGTCATTCGTCTTAATAGATGATCAGAAGAAAAACATACAGAATCAAAATTCAATAAATTGAGTAGAAAGCGCGTTGTAAATTTTTTTTGATCATCGTAGCCTGGCAGCAACTTGTTTCAAGTGTCACTAATAGAAGACGATTCAATCAAATTGATGTTTCTTCTTTGACATATATAGTCGTTCAGTAGTCTTTTTCACGTTCGTTATTTATCGTTACACCAGATTTATTCAATTGGAGTAAGTATAATATTAAGTACGAATAGAAGACAATATTTTAATACACTCATGTGTTGTTAATTGAACCATGATTTTATTTTCATGTTGTTAACCGGTTTACATGTTCAAGCGTCTTTGTCATATGATTTTCAAAGTAAAAAGCACAATTTCCTGTCTTTTCATGGATGAATACTTGATTAACTCTTTTCTTATTCGATTACCTATGTGAAAGCACGCGCTAAACTATCGCATTTAGTTTGACAATAAACTTTTGATTGTTTCTCAATAGTCAAAAATTGTCTATCAGATGATAGTCTACTTCATATCTCATTCCCATGACAATATTATTATAAGTATACTAGAGACACTTTATCATAGACCGTTTTACTGAAGTAAATAATAATATTTTGTTTTTCTACTGTTTAAAACTTTATATTTATTTGACATGAAGGAAAAATAAAAAAATCCAACGATTAGTTGGTTATCTGGTGGAATTTTGTGGAACAGTATTTGTCGTGGCCGTGTTTGGTAAATGATAAGTATTTAAATCTACAGGAGTTCTAGAAAAAATGCATAAATTACTTACAAAAAATGATGATAGTAGTTTTGTGAAAAATTATACCTTGTAATGTTTGCTGACGGTGATCGTGGATCTTCAAAATGAATTTCAGCTCGATTTTCATCCATGTTAAGTAAATGTACTTTGTAGATATTTTTGATGCGACGTTGAACGCTGCTCATTTAGTCGTTTTAATGACTCAACTAGATTGTCGGAATGACGTGTTGAAATGACTACTACAATGAAGACCTTATATACAAGAAATTTTCATTTTCCTTCCTGTTCTGTTCTATTTTTTTTCTCGTTTATTTCATTATTGAAACCTACATAAAAAGAAAGAAACACCCACTTCTTTGCATGCATGAAAGTATGACGCTATTTAGAGTATAGAAGAATAAAAATTTGTTTGAATAGTTTTGTTTGGTTTGGTTTCAAAGGATGTCTTTAGTAGCGGAATAAATATTGTGTCTCTCTTAAAATGCATGCGCACATTATTTTTTGCATATTACGCACATGATATTTTTACATTATCGAAAAGAATAAAAAGAGAAAATAGTACGCCTTCACAGATGGATTTGAAACCCTCGTGTGGTATATTGACACGTCAATATTACTCTTTGTTTTTGAAGCGAATGAAAAAATAGTGATTGATATCGCGTTGGCGATAGTGATATAGTCACAGCTTGATTTTAGTCTTCTATCACAGGCGAACACACGTCAAAAGCTTTTTTTTTCGTTTTGTAAAGTGTTTATTGTAGTGGGCATACAATCATATGTATGAAACAGATGTATAAAGAATATTACATCAGAACAATAATATTACAATCGTTTTTATATGATCGATCGAGCATATTCATTATAATTATTATGAGTGACTGCGCGTGCCATATTGTCAACATACCTATAACATGGATATATCACTTACACCATCATCATTCGAGTGAAGGGAATGGGTGGAGAATGACATAAAGTATGAGTGCTTGTGAAAAGCACATCTGTTTCGAGAATGTGAAAAACGTTAGTAGCAATGCACAAAGAAAAATAGGACGAAGAATGCTGAAATAAAAAGAATTTGTTTCAAACAAACGTTTTATGTTTTATTGTAAATTAGACTATGTTATCTTATTGAAATAAGACGTTCTATTGATTCAAATGATTAAATTTTATTTTATTTTTTTTACTACATATGTTTGATCGTTCTGTATGTTTGCTGAGCCTAAGGGATGATTGAATTCTACTGTATACTGATCAAACAAGTTCGGCAACACTCACTAGCCCTTATTAACAAACGATAGGATAAGATGTGAAACGATTCTGCTGTTTCTTACACGGTTCGCCGATAATCATAGAGGATTCGTTTTATTCTTCACTTTTTGTTTCGGTTGATATCCAATGAATATATTTTTCGTTTATTCGAGCAAGGAAATTGAACCAATCGATCGAGCGAAAGAGATGTTTTTCTTTTCTATATATATATATATATTTTTTTTTTTCTTATATTTTCACATATAGGCATTAGAACAAATAAGTTGATGATGACAGTAATTAACTTACAAATTAGTTCATCATAATCAATCATTCTTGTTCTCGGCATGGGATCCGCACATATATATATATATGTGTTGATGGGGCTAGTTTTGTTGTCAACACTGTGAATGACAAGTATAGTACATCATCATCATCGGTAGCAGCAGGCGTCGTGGGATGTGCATTTTTGCCGATCCGTTTGAAGATAGAATCATGCTGAGCTATTTGTTTCTTTTTAGTCTCAACTTAGATTCATCTTTCTCTTTTATACAATCATAATAACAGACATTGATGTCATTGTAAACCATCGATACGCAATCTAATGGAAGTAAAAAGGGATCAGATTGTTTTTTTGCTTTTTGTTTTCTTGACTAATGGACGAAAAATATTTTACATTAGTTTATTTTCGTTTTTGTGCTTTCTAGATGAGTGATACATTATTATTTTTATCCTCAACGATGCCAAATGAACATGAACGTATACGAGATATTAAATGTCATATCAATCAATTAATATCGGAATTACGCATTATCGAACCAAATAATAGTTATTTGGAAAAATTTCAACCTTTCAATATAACAATAAATTCATCGTCGACAATAATAAAAAATGAAACATGTGTATTAGATCATCAATGTCCATATTTAGCTCGTAAACAAGCTGTATTGCATTCGACAACATATCATGAATATAGAAAAATTCATAAGAGAAAAAACTTTTTATTATTATCACCAAAAAAAAATATTTTCGCTAATTCAGCATGTGCGACAAGTACACCGAAAAATTCTCCAAATAAAAATACTTCACTTAAACCTCATCTGACATCAACACCAAGACGTAATAAACGCCAATCGACAAATACTATTCCCCTGAAACGTCTTCTTTATAATAATAATAAATTTTCGAATCGACAACGACATGCAACTAAACGATCTATAATTCCACGTTATAGTCAACTAAACGCAATTGATGAAAATCCACAATGGATATAAATATTGTTTGCTTGTTTTTTGTATAGTATTTTCTAATTTGTTTTTCCCTTATAACCAAATAAACAAGAATAGATCTTTTACTTCATAGCTTATATTACTATTATCAAGTGATGATTGGTTTTCATCAAGCCAACGGGTCCATGTTTGCTTGGGATCTCTCGAAAATACACGAATAAATTTAAGTTCATTCAAGTTAGATTGATATTGAAGTTGATCTAAAATTTGTTTAAATTCTTGAATACAATCAATTTCAATCGTAAGTAATTCAAGACATGGACATAGGAGTGATAATTTCGGCACCATTTGTAATTTAAACATTACTTTTTGAATTGTTAATTGACGAAGTTTAGGCATGGGCGATAAATCATATGGTAATCCAATAATTTTCAATGATAAAAGGTGATTGGAACATTGTCTAAGAAATTTATCAAGATTGACATGATCATCTTGATCATGAATTTGTAGATGTTTGATAGTTTTAGATAAGATTGTAAACGATGAAATTGAATGACTATTCAAGATAAGTGAATCGACTTTTGAAAATTTCATTGTTGATTCATAACTTATTGGATCATAATTCAAATCGGAATCTGTTTCTAATAATTTACACGATAAATCAAAATGACTTTTAGAATAAATTTCCGTATGAATTATATAATATAGATAATTAATTGATAATGAAAATGGAAATGATGAACCAAGATCTGTTTGTATATGATTAAAAACGTTTTTGATATTATCGGATGAAAATAAACTAAATGGAATTTGAACGAAGAAATAAAAATTTTCTATTGTAGATAAATATGTTGATAGAATCTTTTTCCAACGACTAACATCAACATGATTTAAAGATTTCGTTGTGCAATTATATGAAAATGATTTGAGATTATCGAATGATGTTTGTAGGAAAATATATTCAATTTCATAAAAATCAATACTGGACCTTTCTAACACATCAAGTTTCAATGTTTGCAGATTTTTACATGGAATTATATTTATTATTGGCAGACCACTATTGCCATCTATGTCTAATGTTGATAGCAATGAGGCGTGAAGATATTTCAATTGTGGAAATACAGCTAATAAATTGAGAAGATATGTTACATCTTCGACTGTTATTGTAAGATATTTAATATTCGATTGAAATGATAATTGATCTTCAATTTCTAATCGAGGTAAATAACAAGCATTCATCGATAATAAATTTGTTGTAATGGATTCAAAGAAATTGTATGGATATGAATTTGAATCAACGGATATATGTTCAAGTTGTTTAAGATAAGGTACCATTAATGCAAAACTACCTAATGTCATATACGAAGGTTTAATTAATGTTATTGATCGAAGCTGTTCGAAATCATCAAGCTGAAAATCATTGAAAAATCGTTCAAGTAAATTAATTGTCAAATCATTACTTAATTTTAATTTTCTTATTTGACGATAATAATTCGGAAAAACTATTTTCTTATAAAATTCATCATAGGTTTTTCGAGATATTGATGTTAAATCGATTGAAAAACCAGCTAATTCTAAAGTCGATTTTATTTTCCAATTAAGATTATAAAATGCATTGAAACAATCTTCGATTGAAAGATAATCGAATATTTCAAGAAAAATTTCACTTGATAAATCTTGAAATGTATTTATCGAAATCGGCATATTTCTAAGTTATTACTTTTTATTAAATTGAGAAAAAAAAACACCAGGATTTTATATGCTTGCTGAAAAATTGAAACGGTAATTACCCAATCGGAAAAAAAAAACTTTCATGGATGTGGTTACTACAGTGTATGGCAATTTCTTGACTCAACAATGTTGTCGACAAGAAACACGAAAGAGAGAAAAAACTGAAGTAAGCATGTGTCATTAGATATAGGAAACGAAAGCAACTAAAGTAAATATAGTCAAAATCGAGTGCAAATGTGACCAATATCTCACTAGATTCCTGACTCATAACCTATTCAATTCAGTAGTCTGAATAAAATTTTATTCCTTCCTCTTTTCCAAGTAGAGTGAATAGTAGCTAACACTCATGATGTCAGTGCTTTAATGATGTGAAAAGCACAATGAATAGGATTGTTTTCAAATACAATTATATAGCTAGCACATAATTGTCCTTGCTGTTAGAAAATGATGAATATAGACAAGAAAATTTGGCGAAAAAGAAATGTAGGATGAGTTAACGGCACTAGATGAGACAGAGAAAGTCTCCCCAGCTTCCTATCATGCTTAATTTTTTCTTCTCCACAAACTGGATAGGCCAGGTGAACTAGTCTGTCCTGCCTGTGGCGTTGAGGAGACATACTGTACCGAACGTTAGGTTCGAACCATGATATTCGTTACGTTCTGTTGGTACGTATTGTGATCATGTATGAACCCATTCGACTATATGTATTCATACTTTTATTATGAAAATATTTTAACCATGACAAATCTTCATAATTCAACTAAAAAGAGTTAAGAAAATTGTTTCAATTTTGAAATTATTTGACTGTATTGTTATTTGCAAATGGAAATAAATTTATCCAAAACTTTAAAAAAAATCAATCACATAAAAACAATAATAGATAAATATCTTTTGAAAATTATTTTTCCGTCAACAATAAAAGAATTAAAAAAATCAACCACTCTAACACATCGTCCAATCTCTATGATTTTTTGGCCGGCAAGCCACTGGACATTCTCCAAATGGATGTTTTATTATTCGACAACAAGGACGTACACATCCAACAAAACAACCTGTGGCATTCAATAATGGTCGACGCGTTGGCCATGGTTCAGAATTCTTTCCATACCATGTAGTACATAAATGACTATCATGCGCTATTAGATGATCTTGAATATAGGGCCATACATGATCTGTTAGAAATGTTTGATCACCTCGGCCAGTATATCGACTAACTACTGAACGATTTAAAATTTTATTCAAAAGTTGCCGAGCCATTGTTCGATTAAGTTCTGGACGAAAGCTCCACATACCACCTAAAATAATACAGTAGAATCCCAAAGAAAAAAAATCATGTAGAAAAAAATGCTTCTTACCAAGAATTGGGACATTATGTAATGGATGGTCACGCATTACATGCCATTGTTTATTTGTTGATAACCAATAATTAACAGCATCGAGCTCACGTTGTGCCAATGGTGAATCAAGATCACGACTACCCATTACATCAACAAGTGGATCGCCAACAGGTAGAAAACGCCAAATCTTTGGTGGAATGTAGCTATTTACATTACGTAAATTACCCAACGCGCTTGCATTACAAAAATCAACATGCTTATGGGCACATTCAATCGGACAAATAATACCTTCTTTGATCGATGAATCATGATAGACTCGTAGGATCCAGCCAGGATACATACTTGTCATGTCATTAATAAGTTCATATAGAAAACTCAATGATGTATTAAAACTGAATAAAGTATTTTCTTTCGGGCCATACATACTAATAGCTATAATACGTTGATGAAAACCACGAAATGTTGCATATTGACTGCAAAGAGATGAAGATGTTTCATCAACAACTAGAACATTAGATGCATATCCAAAAATAGGTCGTGCACACGAACAACCCTGTCGACGATAGAAAATAATTTGCTTTTTATTCGAATCAGTAGATGGAAAATTTGCACGTGATTGGGCAGGAGAGTTAGTAAATACTGTTGATCCATCGAAAAACCATCGAATAACACCTAATGTTATTAATAGAATAAAACCGACGATCAATGACGAACTGTGTTTAAGATTTATTACTGGAAGAAATTTCATTGATTCGATGAATCATTCAGAGGAAATCTATAACAATATTTGAATCATATGTCATGTATTTGCAAATGTTTGTTCAACTCTTTTCTTTTCTTCTTCTGACTTATTCAAGGTGCATTGGCATGAAAGAGAACTGAATCGTAATAGTTTCTCGGTCAACGCATGTCTTGAATTTTGCGAAACGGATTAAATGCATTCATATTGCTCCGAATAAGAGGAGAAAATGATCGAGATGATATATTTTTCTTTGATAAATGAAAATACTTCATTGCACTCAGTCATTCTATTCATTCAGATACTTTTGACATCAATCGAATCCATTCCCATGTAATTGTCTCGTTTAATGAAATCGTAAATAAATCGAAATTTTCTTTTCAAAGAAAAAGAACCTTGCCACAGGGAAAATTACTGTTTCTTTTGTTAATATTGACCAAAAACTAAATCTTACAAAATTACTCGTCGCTTAAAAAATGTCACTAACCAACAGCGAAATTTAACTCTCTAATCAAACTGGAACAATGAAAACGATAGATTTTATTTATTGATTAATTATTGTATCAATATTCGTAGCATTATATTATTGATGATAGTAATATAATTTTTGTTTTTCATTTTCAAGAATTACATAGAAGAAGCATATTTTACCTACATCGTTAGAAAACTTTTTCGTTTCGGTAAAAAATGAATTCATTAATATTTGAAAGCAAGTATAGAATAGTCAGGAAGTTAGACCATGATATAAAACAGTAAAAACTTTGAATAAAAATGCTCGATTGTTCATATTTTAACACTTGAAACTGTTCTCTAAGAAGAAGAACACTCAATGAAGTAGAATAATATACTTACAGACAAAGTAAAAATAAAATGTTCCGCGTTTCCTATGACTTGTTCGGAAGAAAATATAGGAACCATTATTATAGCAAACATGTTCACTTACATCAACACTTTTTTTTCTCTTTCTCAATACAAGAAAGTAAAAAAAAAAGTGGTTAGTTTGTCTTTCTTCTTCTCTCTTTCTGCCGTGTAAAATACGTCCGGTTTTTACAACGATACGAAGCTAAAATAGAAAAGAAATAAAAGTGCCACGAAGCAGCAGTATTAAGCTTTTTGAGTATTTTACATGTTGTAAAAAAACGTATTATGTTTTCATCAGCTCAAAGAAAACCGACGATATTTTATACTGCTAGTCGATACAATAAATAGCATTGTAATATGAATAAGAATATAATTGCTATCTAAGTGCACAAAACTTAATGTTTCGTTTCGTTTGTAGTAGCTGAAATTTTAGAGTAGACTACATGCAACGAATTTGTAATCTAATCTCATAGTGAAAATTTATACCAACGTGCTTCATACAGATCGAATATAATTCTATTATAAAGCATTGCTTCTATTAGATTTTCAATTGAATGAGAATATGCGTGGCGAATATAATGAGTAAGTTTTTCAATATGAAAATAGAGAATAATTCTCACGCCAAAAAAATTCCAGTTGATTCGTGTTCGAGATGTTTTTTTCGTAACTGTTGATGTATCCTGAAATATGAACACTTCAGTTATAGTTAAAAACAAATCGAACAGCGAACATCATTAGATTTATTACTAGAGAAGAAAAAAGCTCCGTCAACATATTTACCGTGAAAATTTTCAAAAAATTCTTTCTCTACTATTATAATAGGGTTCATATATAATGCCATCTGTTCAGAAAAATAAGTAGACTAAAGTATTTTTTACTTCCGTGATTTTTCATTATTATGTATGTCGAAAGAAATAAAGTTTAAGCAAAAAAAATCCTGTGAAACTTTGAAACTTTCAATAAAAACTATCCGCTACAGAGACATTGTCGATTCAATCTCGATTTGTTGCTCTAGGATACGAACAAATACTGTCTCCATGCTGTATCTAGAGATCATTCTTTTAAAATAATGTCAACATTTGACATGTATGGCCGTAGAATAAATACAGAAATGAAATCTTGTGAATAGGTAGAGTATCGTGCAGCACACTGCAGTCGTTTTATATTCATGCAACTGAGCTCTTTTTTCTCTTTCTTCTACGCGTTACGAGTCAGTGTACTTATATCAACAGTAACTAGTTTCATCTTGAGACACAGACTGCACTTGTATCGTGGCTCATTAAGAATTTCTTTTCTCTAGACGTATGCACAAAAGAAATGAATATTTGACTACGGTATTTAATAGAATTTTAGGAATCATGATACCATGAAAGCAATCGGTGTTTGTCCTGATCGTTTATTACCAATCATAAATGGCAAAATTTGTATTCATGGCAAAGTGCTAAAAGGTCGAATGGTAAGTGTCGAAAGTGAAAAGGTCGAAAAAAATGTCTAAAAGCAAAATGTCGAAAATTATGAATCCTTGTAAATTCTTGGTGAAACGTTTGTTCTAAGATTTGATCAATAGAATGTTATCCTGTATGCATGCGCATAGAGCACAATACTGAGGCTGAGGGCGAAATTTGTGGCTAAATAGGATTTGAATTTTCGACAATCTGCTTTAGACATTTTCCCGTTCAATTTCTAATCACCTATTCGTATTCATGAGTAATGTGAATATTTATAAAAACGCTTCAGACACTACTTAATAATATTTTACTTCGAAAAAAGAAAGAAGGAATATTTCTATTCTGTTGACGAAGATCAAAAAAAAGTATAAATATTCACCACGTCTCGTCTATAAACTTGATTTGTTAGATTTATTTTATTAAATGTTTGCTTTCTGGTAAGGTCTGTTGATATTATGATAGATAAATTTACAGAGTAGTCGATAAAATGTATGCTACAGTTTGCAAACCAAATTTCAATTTTGCTTCTCCATTAGCAATATAAACTAGTCATATTATACCGACCGGCAGTCTATCTCTAACAGTCAACTCAAACGCATGATCAATCCTATTGATCTGCTAAGAATTACATTAATCGCATGAAATTTCTAGATCACTACTAATTAGTTTTTATTTTTATTCTATTTTCAAGGTGATATTCTTTCCTATGTGTACAGTGTAGGGTAGAAAATTTGAAATAAATTTATGACTATGACAATGCTAAAATATTAATCGAATTGTTTTTCAATAGCATACTTGACACCGATAGGAATTTATGTCATAAACTCATTTTGTAAGAAATCTTCCATCCAATCAAGTACTAATCGTTCCAGTACTGAGGCAAAGGACATGTAACGCAAAAGCAAATATTTTATTAGTTAACTAATATATTTCTATTGAATTGAACGCACATGACTTATCATATTTGATTTGTCAATCAGAGATAGTTATTATTACGTGCCAACCATGGTCGTATTATTAATTCATAAGATAGCGAATTAACTTTTAGAAATAGACGACTATTTGATGAACTCAATATTACCGCCCTCAAAGTTTGTCATTATTAACTCGCATTAAATTTAAACAGCTATCAGATGAATCAGCTGAGAAACTAATTTGTTTTTCTAATTCATGATAAATCTTGAAATGATTTTATAGCATTACCTGGTCAAACTTAGAATTAGATTGATCGTATACAAATTGAGCAGGTTATAATCGATGTACATTGTGAAGCTACTGGCATGTTTGATCGCCGATAACTATTCAATGTATTGCATAACGAAAGGCAAAGTGTTCTTATCTTTAAAATTTATTGGTACATGTTTTAAGACAATTCATTCTCAGTAGTCAATATGAATGCTGGATGACAAAGTAACAGACTATTTCAACAAGGATAATAGTAATGCAGATAACAAAAATCAAACTCAAACATTCATACGTAATCTGAGAGAAAAACTTTTTTTCTCGAGTGTAAACCTTCGGTAGAATAGTCGAATTTCACGGCACTGTCTAGTAGAAGCAGTCTAACGAGTCAAATTTGAAAAATCAAATTACCTTGAGTAGTAAAGAAAAAGAGAAAAAAAGCATAAGTACATGTCTTTTTCTTTATGAAATATTTCGTTTTTTTGCCTTTTGTAAATCACACTGATATGTTGTAGTTAAAACCGTTTAATCGTCAAATGTGTTCGTACAACGCTAAAAACAGAAATGTGTGCGTTCGCCGCAAACCAAGGTTGACATAGATTTCATCCTGCAAAACGTTAATCGACAAAGAACCATGAGGTAACAATTTTTACTTTTTATTATTAATTTTGACGGAACGATCGAGAATTTCGCTGGTGTTCGTAGGACTAAAAGAAAAGAAATTGCGATCGAGAATTTCTCTTTAGAGCTACCTAGCACATCATTATTTGTCTTGATAGTGATCGCAAGTTACAGAAAAATTGTTACATTTGAGTAAAGAAATTATCAAAATCTAATCAAGAGCATATGTTATTTGAAAGAAGACTCAGTTGGATTGTGTTTCTTTCAGCGTCGAACATGACTAATGAGACAATAATTGCGAAGCTTAGATCCTATGTTTTTCTTAAATTTAAAAATTATCGAAATGAAAACATTTACAGATTTAACTACAAAAATAAAATGAATTAACTCTAGACCAAATAGATACAGGTTTCAATTCAATCATATAGAATTCTATTGAAGATGAGGAACGAGAAATGTAAAATTGAATTAAATGTTTCTTTTTATCTTATTTAAGTTAGTACAGGTTCACTATTCTATAAATGAATATCGCATCAATTCGTGATGTACTATCAAAGCATATGTAAATGAGAGCAATAATTTCATGGAACAAAATTATCGAAAGCCCTCGTATAATGTTCGTTAACAGATCAACGTGAACTATTTGTATTTAGGACAATAATATATGTTTTTTTGAATGAACTATATTTTATTTGAGTCTCAGCTAAACATGTAAGTTATCATTGATCAATCGAATGAGAGATAACAAATGAAAATTTGCGTACAAAACAAAAAACAACCGAACCGAACGAACCAACATGCAAAGAAATAAACAGCCGATTACATCGTTTAACATATAAGAGAAATACACACTGTCAATTACAGGTTGGCACATTTACGTTAATTTAAAACTAACACTTTTAGTTAATTAACGCCGTTAATTAACTGGCATTGAATTAAATGGTCCACCCCTACTGTCGATTGCAATAGAAAAAAGAAATTACTGCACATTTTCTCTAATTAAACACCATAAACATGACGAGCATTTTCTCTTAATTGACAAGCAACATCCATCACAGGTAAATGTCGAAGTTGTGCTACCATTTCAACAACACTGTATACCATACCAGGATGAGCACAACGTGAAAATGAAGATAACTAAAAGTACAAATAATTAATGATATAACGAAGATTTTTCTGTACTTCATCAGGTGTAAAATAAGGTGAATCAGTTTCGGATAAAATTTGTGTTAATTCAAGTTGTTGGATAGTTGTATGAAGAAAATTATAACGAGTTATAATTGGAGTAAAACCGAATTTGATTTCCGTAAAATAAGACGTAAAGAGATTAACATCGTCCATTGTTCCAACAAAACAATGTAAATGAATCTTATGATCAGATTGAAGATACTACAATAAAAACAAATTCAGATTTAAAAGTAAATTTGCATGTGAGTAAAAGAGTAAGTTATTTCTCATAACTAGTCGCAAAATTCCAATAACCTATTTGATTCGAAGGGAAAAATAGGATTTACTTTTTTTAAAAGTTGAAATGTTTGTTCGTATGCATCTCTAGAATGTATGACAATAGGTTTTAACCATTTAGCAGCTAATTTAAGTTGTTCTTCAAAAGCTCGACATTGTTCATGCACTAAACATGTATTTCTGAAATTGAAAATAAAAAAAAAGAAATTCTTTTTCAGCAGGATAAATAGTTTTTACTTTGGTCCAAAATCTAAACCGATTTCGCCGATGGCAACAATTTTCGGATGCATCAAACATCGTTCAATATCTGCGACTGATGTTTCGTTCCATGCTGAACTCCAATGTGGATGAATACCGCAAGCACCATAAATACGTTCGTCATCTAAATATCTCGAAAACCATGTTGTCCAATTACCTATTGAGAAAATAAATATAGGAAAATTTAAAATGAAGAATTTTACTTTCAGATAATTGTTTAGGTCGCCAAAAAACTTGAATAGCTAATTCAAATGAGAGACCTGATGGATAATATTCACTATAATCTTTGAAATATTGTTTTAAATCATTATGTTTAATACGAAGACTAAAAAAGAATAATATTTTAGAATAAGAAAAACCTTTGAATTATTAATTTACCGATCAAAAATAAGATCGAAATGACAATGAGTATCAACAATAGGTAAAGTCGACAGTGAACCAATATCTTTTGTTAATCGATTCGATGCATTAATCATTATTTCACGTATATTAGCAACATTACGAAAATAATTCGAACGTGCTTCTGATTCATTTAAACTAGTTTCAATTGATGTTGATTGTTGAGAATTTCTTTGAAGAGAATTTCGTTTTATTGTAATTGACTCTGTTGGCAAAGAAACGCTTTCACTAGAATAAAGAAAAAAATCATAAAGACTTCATTAAATGAAGTTTCAGAATTTACGTTTGACAACAATTGAATACTTCTGACGGTATTGCAGATGGTGATTGTTGTTTTGTTAATGATAATGACTTGTGTACGGGTGTACGAACGGATTCAAATTGAGGATATTGACGACGAATAGGACGAGCCGTATTGATCAGTGGTCGAATCGTACCTGATTGTGAAGAATGATTAAATGCAGGACTCATATTACGAAGTGCATGTGGTAAACGTGTATAACTTGTTGAACAACGTGGATTTGGCGCAGAATATTGACTATGATTATTAATTGTCATTTTTCGATTGTTATGATATTCTTTTTGTGATTGATCACTTAGACGTGATTTCATCGGTTGATTAGAATTAGTTGAATCTGGTGGCATGTTTAAAGAACTATTCACAATAACAATTGGCGCATAAAAATTATCATCATCTTCATCAATACTGGCAGAGAGAAATAAAGTTTTTCATATGTTTCTTTTGCTTTTAAAAAACACTTACGTTGAGATACTTGGTGATGTAGAATCAAATCTATGTATGGGTATTGATTGACTACGATGCGTAGAACCTTCATCAAGTTTAGTTTCGTTTGAACTAGTTGACGATTCAATAATATGACATAATTGTGCTATATATTCTTCATTAATACGATTTGATGATTGAGTCGGAAATGATGACAATAATGGTTTTATATTATTCGAAGACGAATATGAACCCAAAGAATATACAGAAGAGTTCAATGGAAGAGGTGGAATATTCGATGGCTCTTTCTTGTTCATTGGTAAAGCTGAAATAAATATTTTATGGTGATTTTTTTTTCTTGTAAAGCTAAGACTTGAAGGGTCTTCTCATTATAGAAACAAATGTAATATTAACGCATATTTTATATTAATCAAAACTTAGAAGATTCTCTCTAAATCTATATCAAATATCCTACTATTTATTTTATCAAAAGGAAATACAATGGACAGTATGAATAGTGACGACTAGGTCAGAATAATCAAACAAAAGAGTCAAAACACGTATATACATCAGTGTACATATTCACGTATAGACGAGAGAATAAAGGAGAGGTATCATTATTCTTCACTTAACCAATAGTAAGAAAGTAGGGAATTTACCAAGTGATATATGATTATCTTCTAGTGAGAAATGAGGAAAATTTTTATTTAATATTAATAGACTTACATATTTGAGAAGAATGATGTTCGGATTTTGATTCCTTATCACTGACGGAAGAAGAGCTTGTTTGTATGTCTTCAATTGAATATTTGATTCAAATAACAATTCCTTTTTTTGTGACTTACTTTCTTGTTCTGTTTTACTGATTGATCTTCGCGATAATTCAGTGAATGTTAATTTAGATTTTTCATTTTCAAATTTTGTTCGATCACGACCACTAATGCAAACGAAAAGAATTGAAATGAAAATATTTTTGTTAAAAGTTGAATTTTACTTCGTCGTGATAATTTCTCTATCGGATGCTTTTTTCAAATCAGAATTATTTTTAGAATCAATAACGATGCTTCGAGTTGAAACTGTTTGTGGTTTCTTTCGATTTCTTTCATCGATTTCTTTTACATTGTCAGAATGTTTATTGGAATCTTTTGTTGATACAAATGAATCAACTAACGGTAAGGGTGCAGGTGCTGATATCGGTAAACGTATGCCTCGAGTTTTATTGCTACTATTTGCGGAAACGTTTTGAGCAACAATCGATTTTATAGTTAATAAACATTTTGAAGAAACGGATGGACGTTTCTTTATTTTCTCAGGTGATGTGTGTGTTTCACTAGACATTTTTATGGTTGTTTTTCTATCGAAAAGAAAAATTAACTGATGGATTTAGTTTATGAAATTTTATTTCAAGATTAAATACTAGGATAATCCAATGATCCGATTGAAAGATGAGCAAGTCAATAAATGATGTAATATGGACCACTATTTATGATAGATAGCGCCAAATATCGATTATTTTAATTACTTAATCGAATCGAAATCTTTCAGAGCAGAGAATTTACTCTTGTAGAGTATCAGCACAGTCTTTGCGATGAAAAATATTTGTTTCAAATTATTCTAAAGCAACCTGCGATGATAATCGAGTTCACAAATTACTTACCTCAGAATTATCGAATCGTCGTGTAAGACTTTGACAATACTCTATTTATTTATAATGTTCATGTATTTTCAACAGGAATTTATTACCTTTGAAAGAAAATCTTACAAATAGCTGCATCATACCCAGTCATTTCATCAGATTAAATATGAATTATGTATCAAAACGTCCAGAATATATTCGTTTTTCAGTGTTACTGTTAAATATAATATCATTCTAGACAGATATGCATTAATTAAAACTATATAAATATGGTATATCAGAATGGAAACTTCAAAAGTCTATTATACATTGTTTTCTATCATAATACATTTAGAAACAAGAAAAACTGATACAGAAAAAAAACTTCCTTCTTCAAAACAAAATGCAATTATATTACAAACAAATGTTCATTCTATCTGACTTTCTAAAAATAATCACCATTCATCTTCGTCATCATTATCATCTGAATAAAGTCCTTCTTCGTCAAAAAGGTCAGCATCTTCATCATGATCGTCATACTCCTAAAACAAAAATGATAGAAACATATCTATTTGAAAAGAAAATTTCATTTTACTGGTTCATTATCATCATGTTCATTATCATAATCTGTGTCTTCTGGTATTTGATCTTCCCAATCATTGTGTCCATTAATTTGCTCAAGACCGTGTTCATGAAATTGTAGTTCATCGAATAATGATGGTTTTATTCGTGCATTAAATTTCTTTAATTTATCTAATGTTATTTGAACAAAATTTGGATTTAAAAAATCAAATGATAAATAATATTGAAGTGTCGATGGTATTTGCTTTAAATTTTTAATATCTATTGGATAGTTGTTAATCGCTTCTTTAATTAATAATCGGCAACGTTGTTTGAGTGTAAGAAATGTTCGCTGTTCAAATATTTGATCATATAAAGAACGAAGACGAACATTTTGCGTTAAATTTTTCTCATTGAAAAATTCAATTTTATGTAATAATGGACAAGATAAATATAAATGATTGAAAAAAAATGAGCGAAACAAAGGAGAAAATGTTGATGCACGCTTTATAAGATAATAAATATAACTATTATTAGTTGATTCAACATATTTTGTACTTAGATGTTCATTGGTTTTGATTGCTGTCAATGAATTTGCAAAAATATCATTATCACTATTGTTTGCTGAATCGGCGCATGAAACTACAAATACATCACGATAGCGAATTGTTGAAAGAAGATAAAAACCAAGTGTAGAAACAAAAAATGGAATACGATGATTTTGATAATAAGCACTGTCAAGATTTATTGAAAGCTAGAAATAATAATAAATAACGAATAGAATGATTAATAGGCTATCATAATAGAAGTATGTACATCAATAAAGATTCATTTTCTTGTAATTTAGATTCTAGAAAATCTTAAGTAACACGTATTAATAAACTTCCCATAGTGGGCAGTGTCAAATTTCACTATTTTTTATTCAAAAAATTTTAATCAACGTTTTTATTGGTTAAAATAACTTGAATTTTTTTTTTCTTTTCAGTACCGAAGTCGCAAAAAAAGTCTAATCGGAACTAGAAGTAGATGTACAAACATGTGTATAAAAGATCTCGTATATACTGCTATGAAAAGCAGTTTTTCAGTACACACCTTAGCTCCGTTGCAAATAAGTTTCTGAAATAAATATAGCATATTGGCTGGTCGAACATTCGGTTTTGTCGATGTAAAATTCGGTATTTCTGCTAATGGCACATGATCAATAGTTTCGTAGTAAAATGGTTCCATTTTTAGAAGTCTATCAAGTATTGTTAATGGTACTCGTTGTTGATAGAGTTCACTATTACCCGTTATTAGTTCAGCTAAATCAATATCAGGATAATAATCTAAGAATACTTTCATTTTTTCTGGCGTATTCATTGATGTAATTAATTTTATTTGATAATTCAATGGATTTGTTTGACTATGTTTGGTTAAAGCGGTATAATCATCAAGAGTAAAAATTGTATGTGCTGATAGAATATGATTACAACCAAGAAATACATTATCATGAATTAATAAATAAATAAAGCCTAATTTGATTAACAGAATTTTCGTGGATGATGACCATTTTTCAGTTGAAATATAAAAATTATACATATCATTATGAAGTGAACGTACTAAACGCATTGGTAAACATATTTGTTCATCATAAAGATGCATATAAAACTAAAATAAAAATCCTGACTTGATTAATAATTCTTCTAGTAATTAATCAATCATATATAATACAAATACTATTTTTAAGAAATGCATTTTTATTCGTCTCAAACTTAACATGGATACATCTGCATTTGTGTTTCAATTCAAGGAAGACTCGATCATCATATAAAGTCCTCCATGAGCTAACTCAAAAAGTGATAATATCGTAAACTAGTATTTTACAATAAAACAGATACATCGTTATACATATTCGTTCTCAACATATTCTTTTGTTGAATATTATTCGTAAACATATAAGCAAAACTCTACATCACTTCTTACAATGATACCTTTTCATTCATTGTCCATTTATTTGTCACAATACATTTCCACATATCAAATTCAACATCGACTGTCATACGATCAGGTTGTCCTGATCTAACAGCTGATTGTAAATAATCGACAATATTAATGAACAGATAATGAGCAGATTTTTTCACCGTATCTTCTATAGTTACATTGGTTGTAGATGTTTCATCTGCATCCCAATCTTCATTTTGATCATTTGCAACTGTTTGTGGTTGATGTTCAGCCCATGTTCGCATAACGACAAGAGCATTTGTTAGAAACATACGAAATTTATTTGTTGACCATGTTGCACGATAATGATTAAATTCATTTAATAATCGATCGATGTCATTTGTCATAAGATACTGATGGAAACGTTCAAATATCGAACTTACTTCTTCACCTTAAAAAAATAGTGTTGATAAACAAAAAGGAAATCATTCAGATAGAATTCTTACTTTTACTATCCATCTATTTCTTTTTGAGTTTGAAACAAAAATTATGATCAGGAAGCAAGAAACCGACTGTCTTCCAATTTTTGCTCCGATTGACCGAAATATATCCAAACAAATTTCGAGTGAAAGATGTCGCTACTTCTCTTTCGGTCCTGTGCAAAAAAATTCCAAGAGATTTTAAACGTACCAATGATCGATTAAATCAGCATTTCCTGTGTATCGCACGATGTTTGAAAAATGATGACTAAAAGCAATTTAATTAATCTTTTCTTTCAAATTCTTTTCAATATTTTAATTATTTATTTTCCAGGAAATAAAACAAACACCCAGGTCGACTGATTCGATATCGGATCCTCAGTGTCGGAATCCTATGAACTTCCGATGACATCCAACGGTTTTTCGTTGGAATTCATAGGAATCTGACACTGAGGATCCGACATCGATTCCTGGACCCGTAATCCAACGATAATTCTGTAAGATCTGACAGGATCCGATAAAATCGTATTGGATTCCAGTCGGATCGGACGGGTTCCGATAGGTGCCTACTGTCGGATTGCACAATCTGGGCAGTTCAACGCAACGTAGACCTTCTTTAGATGATCGATTTATTGCACTTATTAATAATTCGATAGAAGATACGAACCAATATGAGTTTCACAAGTTCGTGTTCACGAAAAAAATCTGATTTTTTAACAAAATCAAAAACTACAGTAGTATCAGCTGAGAGTGTTAGCGATGGTGACCATCCGAGATCCATCAAGGTACGTAAGATGAAGCTGATAAGTGTGTCAGTCAACTAGGATACTCTTCAGATATCCATCAGCGCGCTTGAGGGTGTCAGTGAATGCCAGTATACCACTATACCACTGCATTTTTGATTTGGATAGAAACTCACAATTTGATGTTAAAGTGAATTTGCCGCAAATTAAAGTATCCCATGAAGTTCGACTTACCAACCCAGGTCGATGTTTAGGGACTCTGTATACGATCGTCGTCTAACTCTGTATATGGAGTACTCAACAGCTTGTTTTTGTATCTCCGTATTAATTTACGACCTCCGTATACGGAGTCCGTATCCGGTCGTTTTCTACCGTATACAGTGGTCGTATACGAAGCCAGTACACGACCTCCGTATGTCACCGTAAACAATCGTTTATGACCGTAAGTAATCGATCTGGGAAAGCTTTTCCACCATTGAAATCTATTTCTATTATGAATCTCATGCCACCAGATGACTTTAACTCGAATACAGTTACTAAGGAGTATTGATTCACGTTCATATAGTGAATATCTGAATCCTACGTCACTTGACACTAATTGTGTCATTGATTATTATATTGAATAGTTTTTACTTGATACAAAAAAAGTGCAGCTCGTTTTATTGAAAACAAGGTGTCTTTTGATCCATTACAAACTGCAACAGAGAATTCGATAAGATATGTAAGACGATTAACTTTTCAAAAGACAATGAATTATTCTAAAGAATTGCATCTCTACTTTTTTTCGCTGCCCAATTTAAGCATTATAAGGCGACCAGAAACGATCCTGCACGACCGAAAAAACTAACGTATGCTATCGCTTGCTGTGTTTTCCGACCGTGAATTGCCGTGAGTCGACGTTTTGGCATGCACTGTGTCACGACCGTATTCTTCCATGTCGTAAACGGCTAATCATGGCCATCATACGGTCAAAAAATTGAGCATTCTACCCGTTACGGTCGTTTACGCTGCTTTGAAAAACAACCACAAGACGGTGCATATCAACCGGCAGAAATATTAACTGAAACAGCTCTTTACGACTGTGTCTTTCATTTTGGATAGAAACATTATTAGAACAAAAACTTAAAGATTCAATTTAATTAAATTGAAATATATTAATAATTCTATTTTAGGAGAAGACAGAAACAAAACGAAACGATTATGATAATGAAGAAGATAACAGTTCATTTCGTTGAATAATAATGATTAAAGCGGTGCGTGTTATTCTCTTATTTATACTTGAATGTTTTCACCCCCAAGTGAATGAATCCGATACTGAATTCGATCGGATCTTATAATACTCAACGAGCCGACAATGTCCCATGGGATTCCGGGTTGAGGAACTACTAACGGATCCCTAGTGTTGGAATCCGGTGAACATCCGTGTTACGACCGTCAAAGTATTCCCCTTCGATCGTACGATGGAACAAACGAATAATACACGCTTCTTTCTAGTATAGTGGTAGTACAGCTGCCCGGAAAGCAGAAGACGTTGGTTCGACTCCATCGGAGGGAGATTATCGTTTTGTTCCGTTCTGTTATCGTACCATCACGTTGCTATCTCATTGATAACTGAGTATAGGGATGTGAGAGAAAATAATACATAACAACCCGACCAAATCCAACAACCGAATTCGATAGGAATAGCAGGAGTCGGATTCCAACGAGATCCTAAAGAAACCTATCGGGTTTTGGCTGGTTCCTGGAAGAATCGATCGGATTCCAACACTAGAGATGTGTGAGTGGGTGCACAACCCGGATTTACTTAGAATCCAGCACCAACCGATTGAATCCAGTTGGATTCAGCTATCGGATTGTTCGCCCTGGGCCGTATAAACAAACATAAAGCAAAGATAATAGTAACTCTCATACAATTGTCACATTTGTCTTAGCATTTATTGTCCTCGTCTCTCTTCTAACATTCATTGCCATCTATTTCATTAAACAAGAAATAAAATAACATCATTGATAAAAATAAATATAAAATAACTGTTAAAAAAACTTCACACCGTTCTACAAGATAATCAAAATGTTGATCGATATTCTTTAAATTCTCTCTTGTACAAAATAACCAAGTATCTTTAGTGTGAATAATATGCTTAAACAAAAGGATAAGAACTGTTTTGAAATCACATGGCCAGAGCAAAGAACAAGAGAGAAAATGTTACACTTACTACTTACAACTAAATTTGAGAGGAGCTCAATGACTGAGGAATTATCACCAACGCCTTGATAAATCCTCTTCAGTTCAGGAATTCATATTTCTCAATTCTTGGGCGCTGCTGACACTAGTCGACGATCTTGACTTCGATCTGTCCAAATTCTTGTTTTTCTTGAATACCAGACAAGATTCTTTGTAATCATAATATTCAGGCAAGATTCTTTAGCACAGGAAAGAAACAAGATTCTTGCCTGTTAGTCAAGAAAAGCACAATCTTGTCTGATTGCTCCGATAAATAAGAATCAAGGAAGAATGGCAAGATATTTAAGATTTTTTGAAATTCAGACAAGAATCTTTTTTCTTTTCCTTTCACCAATTCTTATCCTGTCTTAAAGAAAAATCGAGCGTGATATTTTACGTATATATACTTATAAATATACAGAAGTTTGAACATTATATCTTTTTTTCTAGATGACGGGGGCGACCTATAACAGATGTATTTTTTAAATAGACAGTTTTGTTCAAGTATTTTTCGTTTATTATTTTTGTACGCGTTATGCGCTTATTGTATATTTCCTTGCACATGTATTGTACTTTTTTGTATTTTTTTTAATTTGAAATCAAAATATAATAGGATCGATAGGAGGCAACAGTATAGATGCCTAAAAGGAATTGATTTGTATTGCAAGAATTTTGTCAAAAATGACAAGAATTTTAAGAAACCAAGAATCTTGCCAAAATGACAAGAAACAAGAATCATGCCAGAAAAGCACGAAACAAGAATCATACCAAAAAAAACAAGAATCATGTAAGAATTGCAAGAACACAAGAATCTTGCCAGATAGACAAGATCTGTTTTTTCAGGCAAGAATCGTGTCTGATGTTCAAGAAAAACAAGAATCTGGACAGATCGAAGTCAAGATCGTCGACTAGTGGAAATATATCCAAACGAATTTCGAGTAAAATGAAAGATGTCGCTTTTTCTCTTCCTTTTATTGAAAAAATTCCGAGAAATTTTAAACGTACCAATGGTCGATTAAATTAGAATTTTCTCTGTGTATCAGATGATGTTTAAAAAAGGTGAAGAAAAAGCAACTTAATTAATGTTTCCTTTCAAATTCTTTTTAATATTTTAATCACTTATTTTCCAGGAAATACAACAAATAGTTCAACGCAACAAAGACCTTCTTTAGGTCGATTTGCTGCACTTATTAATAATTCGATAGAAGATACGGACCAAGATGATTTTATTCCGACCACACAAAAAAGATTTTCACAAGTTCATATACAAACAACAAAAAGAAAATTAACAAATTCAATTACTAGTACAAATTCAGTGGAAAAGAAACGAACGAAAAAAACAAATATTTTTCAAGATGTTGTATCAACCACATCGGTATATTTCAAAGAAAATCGTAATTCTACATCTCCACCATGGCTTAATTTGCCAATAGGTATACTTTTAAAACGATCAAACTGTTATGATGAAATTTTATATTTATTTAGAAATCATTCAACATATTTTTTCTTATATTCCAATTAAACCATTATTAACACAAATTGCTAGAGTATGTCAAAAATGGCATATAGCAGTTCATGATGGAAAAGTTAGATTTAATTCTTTTGTTTTCAATATTGAATTTCATTTTATCTAGTTTCTTCGATGGGCAAAAATTCATTTACGTTATGAATATGAAGAAATCGTAACATTGAAAATAATTGATCAAATGATCAATCATTCAGACAATGTGCTTCAAAAAATTCTTCAGTATGTATTATATTAGGTTCAAGGGTGTCTGTTACTGTTGCGATTGTATTGGGAGCATCTAATTGAAGGAAATTTTCTTTAATAGTCTCAGTCATGTTCTCATCACATAGAAGTAGTGAACTCTCAATTCGAATAATAAATACATCAAATAATATCAATGAATTTCCTCTAACTGATAAGTTGATTTGGATAATGCCAAAATATTAAAATCATAATATTCTCGAATCTTTGAATTAAGTTTTGACACTTTCAATTGTTTTCAATACTCAGTTCAATACTAATATAAATATGACTTTTTTCTTTCTATTCATAAAGACGAGTATCTGCGATTATGATCGATAATCCTATTGATGAGAAAACAATACAATTTAAATTTCCACTGCCAACATTGATTCAACTTGATAGACAATTACGAAAACATACAATGTATCAATATGCTATTGATCTATTATCAAAAAATAAAATGCAACAAGATTTTCTATTATTGAATTCAACTGAAAAAGTATATAACAAAATTACTTTAATGTATTTTCTAGTTTATTAATTGTAGATTTTTAATCCACTTTGTACAACAACAGCTATCCACATAATATCGAATACTGTTGAATCTACCCGTCAATTATTTCGTCTTTGGATTACAATCGATCAATTAAAATATGAAACAATAATGGATTTCTTTTACTTTCTTTTAACATTATTCACTGGTGCTACTCGATTGTGCAATCTACAATTTCGGTTCGCATATTAAAAATATTTCTTCATCTATAATTATGCGCAGTAACTAAAAGGAGAGTTATATGAAGTCTTGAGAACAATATTGCTGTTCGAGTTTAATCGATTAATAAAACACTATCCATCATTTGTTTTCAAAGTCATTGGGAAAACTTGATATGGATAAATAAAATTTTTTGGGATATTTGTGTCTTGTTATAAACAGAATACATGGATTACTTTTTTTCGATTTTCTTAGGTATCCTTATCGTTTACATTATTGTCTGAAAGAATATGAAGATCAATTATTAATACAATTCAATTCTATTTGTCAACATATTCTCAATATTGATTCCTCTTATACAATTTATTCAACAATGTAAACTATTTTCTAATATGAATGTGTTCTTTCAAATGCTCTTTTTTTTGTTAAGTTTATCAAAATTATTATTAACAGCTGAACAAGAAACTATTGTATGTCACAATTTAGAAAACCAACAAACAATGAAAATAAATGCGTATGCAGGCACAGGCAAAACAACAACATTAATAGCCTATGCAGCCAAACGAATGGACGAATCATTTCTTTACGTAGCATATAATAAGTGAATATCCTATGGAATTCTTTCTTTCATTATGAAACTTATCTAGATCATTAATGCAGATTTAAAAGCAAATTTTTTTGTTACTAGAATCTATCAGGCGCTAGCTAACATTTGTAACTACACAGGCAAAATTAAGAAAATTTATATAGAGAACAATTTTTATTTTAGAAAAGCGTATAGAAGTTTTTCAATAGTAGATTTGCAATCTGCCTTTTTTTCTTGTAATTTAATAGAGCCATTCAAACTTATGCTGAAAAAGTTTTTCCACCAAATGTCAAGTGTCAAACAGTTCATTCCCTTGCTTATGCTAAAATTGGGTATTGTATACACAGCTGGATGGAGTACTTACGCAGAATTTTATTGTTTTAGTCGTCAATTTGAAGGTCATCTCGGTAATTTACGTCTGAAAAGTATTGTTGATATTATTAATGATCGACCACTAATTGGCGAAAAAGGTCGAACCGTTAATTCGTTATACATTCGTGCTCGTTTTGTTTATAACACATTGAATAATTTTATTGCTTCTGTTGATCCAATGATAACAGATGAACATGTTGAGAATTCTTCACCAGTATCTTCGGGCGAATCCAATAGTCAAGTAATTTTAACATCACAAGAAAAAGCGGTATGCTAAGCAAAGATTTTTCTTAAATGTCTATCTTTTTTTTATTTTTATTAATTAGAATTTAGCAGCTGATGCTCGATGTATCTGGGCGATTATGAAAGATGTTCGCGATACACGAGTTTTGATGACACATGATGTTCGTTTATTGAATTCAAAGCAATAATAAGTCTCGATTAATTTTTTTTCATGTTTGAATAGGGTTATCTAAAACTGTATCAATTATCGAAACCTCAAATTCATCTATACGATTGTTTATTTGTCGATGAAGCTCAAGATCTTACACCAGGTATGAGAAAACTGAAACACTTTCGTTTTCATATTAGAACTATTTTATTTTTTGTCATAGCTGTTACTGATATTATTAATAGTCAGCGTGTTTCAAAAATTCTCGTTGGCGATAAACATCAACAAATATATGCATTTCGCGGTGCAGTTAATGCTATGACAAAAATTGAATCAACAGTCACTTATTATTTGACTAAAGTATATTATTGAATTCAACTTGATTTAATTATACATGTATTTTCATATCGTTTTTTTGTAGTCGTTTCGTTTTGGGTTTGATATAGCTTTCATATCAAATCTGATTCTTCAAAAACTATGTAATGAAAAAAAATATCTTATAGGAAATAATAAATCAAGTAAGTGTTGTCATTGAAGATTTATAGTAGTTATGGTATTTATTCTATAAAATCTATTAAAAACTCTGATTTCCATCCTTCTTTTTTAATGAATAGCCACCATTGGATATCATAATCTTTATGGAAAAAGAATTATAACTAAACTGTCAAAAATTTAGACAATGAATAGATTGTATTTCACGACTAATTTTCGATCATAGATTATGGTGCCACATGATAATTAATTACTTTTATTCTATATGAATATTTAAAATCCTATCTTTTGAAACAAAGATTTTCATACTGAATATTTTTAGACTTGATAACAGTTTCTACTTTAAAATAATGCATTATTCAAAAACAAAACTAATAAACTTCGAAACAATATTTCTTTGATTCATAAATTTGCCTAATATTTATTGTTAGATAGACTGCATTTATTTAGTTTTCCACTAAGAAAATAGATTCCTAATAATAATCATCTTTATAATAGCAAGCAATTTCATACTTCTAGGTTGTCTTGATGGAAGATCGGCGTCCATTGATACAGTTACAAAAGACCAAAAAGCATATCTTTTTCGGACAAATTATAATTTATTTAATTGTGCTGTACAACTTATTATTGAAAAAGGATTAAAACATGTTTGTTTTGTTGGAGTAAGAAACTGTTTTCTTTTTTGTATTTGGAACTATCTTTTGACTTTATTTTAATGTTATCTAAGGGTAAAGAGGCAATGGGATTTGAGAAAATTCTCGATATATTCTTTCTTTGGCTTGATCCTGAGGAGCGCCGGAAAAGTAAAATTTCACAAAACATTATTTTAATAATTATTTTTTTCAAAATATTTCTTTTTTAGAAAACTATCAAATAAAAGATCCTCAATTACAAGCATTTTCATCGTTTAAAACATTTGAAAAATTTTCACAAGACGTAGCTGATGCTGAATTATTAGGAAAAATAAAACTTGTTCAATATCATGGGCATTCAATAATTGAGAAAATTAAACAATTACAAGAAAAATCCTGTACGGATATAAGTCAAGCTAGTAAGCGTGTTCTTTTTTTAAGTGTCATCCAAAAACTAGATCGAAATATTCATTAGGCGTTTTTTTTTTACTTCAGAAATTATTCTATCAACAGCACATAAAGCAAAAGGATTAGAATTTCCAATTGTTATATTAGCTGATGATTTTCTTCCACGTTCAAGTGATTCACCGCTTGAACAAATATCTCTTGATGAGCATCGAGAAAATTTAAATATACTTTATGTTGCAGCAACACGTGCGACTAAAGAACTTATTCTTAATATGGATTTATTTTATTTATTGTATAAAATGTGTAGAGTAAGATGAAGATTTTTTTTNNNTTTTTTTTCTTATTGTTTGAACAACGACATAATTATTTCAGGAACCATTTTATGATCTTTCATATTCGTCTAATATGGAGAAATGTGCTAGTTGTACAATCGAATCTAATACATCAACCAACGGAACCAATAAAGAAATTCTTTTGAAAGTTAAATCTGTTCAATTGTCATGTGTAAGACTGCATATACTTTTTCTTTTTATCTGGAACTATCTTTTTTTTCCAACAATTATCGTTTGCTCACTATTTGACATTTAGTAAAATTCACCTCATGATTATAACTTTTAGGAATGGTTTTGCCATACAATAAGATATTATAGAAATCCCCTTTAATTAAATCAGTCCTCGGTTATTTCAATAGAATCAATGTCCGATGTGTAACTTTATTGTGTCTATTTCTTTTTTGCTATAGAATACAACGACAGCAGGAGAATATTCTCCATTACCGGTTTGTTTAAAACATTTACCCGAATCATTTGTCTCCATGGTTCAACTTTATCAAAATGTTTAATATTTCTCATTTGTATATTTGGCTTACACAATTACTAGATCTTATCATATAGTTTTCATAATGTTTCTTTTTTATAAAAAGAAATTAAATAAAAGTATAACTATGATTTTTGAAATGCTACCATTTGTCCAATTCAATCATATATATAATTTCACGATACTCAAGTTTTGTTGTGAAAACAATATTGTATTCTCAATAGAAGAGCTCGTAGTGGCACGCTGTGATATATGACAAAATAAAACAAAAATGACTAAAATAGAATCATGCAACAGATTTTTTGTTTCATTGTAAATGAATATTGTATTCCAAAATTTGTATATGAATGTCTCTTTTTATGATATTCATGAATAAGAAATAAAGTTAACAGTCCAATATTTCAGTAAAATGTTGCTGCTTAAAGAAAACGAAAGGTGTCCTACGATATGAACATAATTCAACATCATTTAATATCAGCCTTGTACATCAAAACAAGTTTTATCATTTCGTTTTTCATGTTTGCATTAGAGCCCTATACGGTACTCCGGTGGAGTCGGAGTCAAAATAATACTTGAATCCGCAGGGCTCTATTTTGCATATGTCATCCATCAAGATGTATTTTTCAACATAGGTAGCAGAAAGAATTAACTGATACATATTATTGAGAATACTAACTCTAAAGGGTCTTTCGGTTTTAGCTCAAGCCTTTTTCAATAGACCTTTAGAAGTCAAAAGGCTTTCGTTGAGTTTTCTGTAGTCTTTGTTCATCTAGGTATGACAAGAATATGCAACATGGTAATGCAGATAGTTTGAATGAAAGATGAGAAATCATGATTGAAATCTGACTGAGGGGGGAAAGCACGACTTCCATTCTTCGATACATCACGTATGTGTTACAATGTACTTCCATCTATTTCAATAGTACTTCAAACTGTTTTGAAGTACAGAAGTCGCGCTATTCCCCCTTCGAACAATTCTACTTTCCAACACAAACTCAATTCAGATAAATACATTGCCCTTCCGGGGCGTGGCGGTACGGAGGGAAACGCCCGGACAACACGGGAAATTGCTGGAAGGTGGAAGCAGTATTCCGGCCGCAAATTCTCGGATTTTATTCCTGTGGATTTTGGTCAACTTCCAGTGCTTTCCAGCGGGAACCGACAGTAAATCATCGGGAAAACTCCGAAAATTTTCCGATCGGAATACTGCTTCCAGTTTCTAGTGACTTCTCGTGTTTTCCTGCGGAATACGGTGATTTTTCCTCACCTTTTCGGCCGGCTCCTATAGTATCGGGTGACCGGAATGATCAACCTGGGCTGTCTAGCATTGATATTGATCTGCTCGTCAAGTTCACGAATGCTAGTACCGAGAAAGTTCATCTAGGATTGATATCAATGTCCAAAAACTAACATAAAAT
>OENM01000970.1:0-12418 GCA_900239745.1 Rotaria magnacalcarata
TCAATATGGACTGCCGGGCAATCATCAACACCAACGGGTGCCTTTTTTGCTGCGCAATTAGACAGAAACCTAGTTGTTTATACAAGTAGTGGGGTACCGATTTGGTCGTCAATGGTTAATAATGGAGGCGTGGGTGCACCATTTTGTCTAGCAATGCAAGATAGTGGTAACCTTGTCTGGGCAGATAGTACAAACACACTCATTTGGCAATCAGGCTCATCCGGATGATATTGAATTCTCATAACTATATTCTAATTTAATACATGAACGTTTTGTCCCGCTGGCTCTCAGATAGACAATAATACCATGTATAACGTGTTTAAAGTCTGTTAAGTTTTGATTTTGGTCAAGAGCTTTTATATCCGAATAAGCATGCTTTATTTAAAGCAAATATGTATTACTATAAAAAACATCATATCAACATAAAGACGGTATTTTTGCCAATTCGACAAATAGTTTTTTTTTCTTAACTGTCAAAAAAACTATATCAGGATTCATTTCTCGATGCTAAGAGTGTCAATTTACAGTTTATTTAATTTAAATTTAACTTCGCGAAAAGTTAATTTAATTTAAATTAAATTCTATCAAGTTAAATGTAAATCTTTCTCATGCAAAAATTTCAATTAAATTATTGAACTGAAAAATCATTTCAATTTCAATTTTTAATTCAATAAATTGTTTGGATGGTTACACATCATTGCTATGAAGAAAATACGTGACTTTAACAGTAGTAAATAATAAATAGGAGGAGAACCAAGTGTTTTAGGTTCATATTTGTTGATAAT
Source organism: Rotaria magnacalcarata (assembly GCA_900239745.1). Lineage (NCBI taxonomy): Eukaryota > Metazoa > Rotifera > Eurotatoria > Philodinida > Philodinidae > Rotaria > Rotaria magnacalcarata. The sequence goes on from OENM01000970.1 coordinate 786, forward strand.
AGTTAAAATTTTTCTACAGATCATCCAGGATCCGTCATCTTTTTTCTTTAGAATACTGGGATACTCATAAAAATATATTTAATAGCACAATTCGTAGAAGAATGACTAGCTTGAACTTTAGAAAACAAGAAACATACTCAAATTTGACTTTAAATAGTAGCAATAAAGTCAAAAATTATGTTTATCTACTAGTTTTGAAAATTTAACTAATTTGAATTTCAAACAATTTAATTAACTTTTCATTTAAAAACAATTTAATTTATTTTAAATTAAAATTTTTGAAAATTTATTTTTCGATTTAATAATTTTTAAAATTTAAATGTGACACCCCTACTCGATGCAGTATATTTTATTTATTAAAAGCGAAACAGTGAGCAAGGATTTATAATTTTTCTCATCACCAGTTAGTGTGGCATATAGAGGAGTTGCCAGCCCTTTTTAACTTTTAAAAAAATCAAAGTTTACGAAGATATTTTAAAGAAATGTTCGGTAGACTTTGTAGCGCGTTTTATGTCAATGGCACGTTGCATCTGACCCAGAAATACATTACGCTTGTTTTGTTTTATCCATAGTATAACTTTGTTCCAATAAACTTATAATTATAAAGCATTCAACTTACTGCTAGACTGCACTTACTTACTTCTTCGCTATCAAGCTCTCTCAAAGATATGCGTATTAATAACGATAGAATTGAACTAGTTCTCATACACCCACACCCTCGATTTATTAAACCTTGAATATTATTACAAATATCATCGAATATTTTAATGCGAAAATTTATTTACTTCAACAGTACTGTCCTTTTCAAGAAAGTATTAAAAAACTATGAATACGCATGCCATCGAAACAATATGACAAATACTCGATGAAAGATGTTTCAGAGTTCAGTAAAACCTTATAATCATATATTAACACGAATAATTCAATTTTTTCTTTACAACTAATTCAGATTTTAAAATAAAGAGAAAACCCTGTTAATTGTTAGTCATCAAGACGAATCATTAGCTACGAGATCATACTATATAACTCAAGTATTTTGTAAACTCTTGTTTTTTTCCAAAGAAAAATATATCCAGTACACGTTTTCGTTTCACTGATATATAGAAGCAGTTGACAAATATTGTCCTGTCAAATTAGTTGTGTTGTTACTATTTCACGTGTCATTATTCGTTTCTTTTTTTATACTTATTGTATTGAAAAATAAGGAAAACAAAAAAAGCGTATGTCAAAACTTTCAGTTGTTTGTTCTTGTCTTTACCAATGTTTATTTGTTAACTCTTTCTTAAGCTTAATTAGTTTTTATTGCGTATCTACACACTAGAATAATACTGAGTTTTGATAAATATTATGCGTGATGAGTACAATGATGACGATATTGAAGAAAAAGACCAGATAATGTAAAACTTGTACCACCACACACAAATAGAATTGCAACGGTAACAGCATCTAATTCACTTTTATTGAAAGATGGAAGAAATAAGGTGGTACCAATAAAATAAAAAATACCCCCAATACCAGCAAAGCCATCAACACCTAATGCTGGAATATCATTTAAGAAATTTGACAAACGAAATCGACGATCATGTCGATCTTGAATATTAATGGTAGCAGAACGATATACTTTCCAAGCTTGAGATATATAAATAAATGCTGAACCAACAATAAAAAACCATTCACCATAAACTAACTCTTTGTCGAATATTGGAATAAATAATATTGATCCAGCTAGATAAAGTGCAGAGCCGCAAGCAGACAAAAAAAAATTTATTCCCACTTCTGCTCGTTCATATCGACCACGAAGTGAGTTTCGTGGATGAAGGAATAGAGTATGATCATGCGTTTCTAATGCTGTTCGATATTTACGATCACAACAGCAACCAACGCGATAATACCACCATTCTTGTAGATCAGCAAGTAAAAAGAAGAATGAGCCAATAGTAAAAAGCCATCCACCAATACTTAATGCAGATGGATATTTATTGTAAATATCAGGAAAGTACATACATGACCCGGTGACAAAAGTGATACCACCAATCATGTAATGTGTTCCATGAAATAGCCGCCATAAACCTGATTGTGGTCTCTCAAGAATTTTATCATTGGAGAATTCAACCAGAGGAGCTTCGTCGCTTTCTGTTGTCATATTCGTGTCGTGCGCGAGGGCTCTTGCAAAAGGCAGATTGCTTTTTTATATTCTCTTGTTTCTTACGTATATTTGATCTGCCATCGCAACGAAAGACGAAAGCACGTGTCAATTTTTCTCTCGTTTTTTCGACTATCGGGGTTACCTTCTGTATAATGAAAAAATACAGAACGGTAAAAGTAAAGAGTAGAGAAAACATATATCACCAATCGAATATGTTACTTTAGCTTACAGTATTTGGTTGCATTATTGTTTTACCTTTATCAACGCTCTCTGACATTCAGATATTAGAAAATATTTCACGTGTTTCTCATGATCCTTGAATGAGAAAAAAATATGTTTTCTTTTTCTTTTTTTGTGTAATGAATATGTATAAAACTAAAGAGTATGATATTTCATATGTGCTGAACTGTTGATTGTTCTATTGGATTATTATTAAAGGTTTGTTTCAAATAGTGAAATAATTTCTAAATAGGATTTCGATTAATATCTTTTAAACTTTCTTACTAATTCTTCTTCTTGTTGTTTCTTCAACCGCTGTGCTTGAGTAGAAAATGTGCAAACAACGGTAACAACGATGACTCTGTATGAGTACAGGCCGTTCAGTTTCTTTTGAAACGATTTAGATCGATTTTTTCTTCGTCAATGACTCATCGAGACGTGACGATTTTTATATCAGCTACGTCACATACATTACACATATTATTATAATATTTTTAGTTTTGATAAACAAATGTCTGCCAATAAAACATCTAATAACATCAAAAGATACGTAAAATATCTTTTGACAGAGTAATATTCGTGTTTACTGAAACAGGAATATTTATCTGAAATACGTTTGAACGCAGCGAAAAGTACCATTAGGCATGTCTCTAAAAGGTTGAAGCCAAGTCCCAGCTACGTGAAAAAGAATGCCTCGTCGTTCTAAACATTATTCTGTAGGCTATATCGCTTCATCGATATGACACGCTCTGAGCACTAAGATCGTTTCTTTTTCAATGATAGATGAATATCAACGATCAAATAATTTTTTGTGTACGTTCTTTTCCATGATTTATACCATGAATAATCGGATTAGTCGTAGCAACACTAATACGATATCTTGTAACAATTTACTAAATAGCAAGAAAACTTTCTTCATCTATATGTGACGCATTACGACGAACCAATTGTACACAGTTCCATACGACATAGACGATAAAATTTTTGATTTTCATTGTTTCATAAAGTTGATTGAGGCTGTTTTTCAATCTTTGTAGAGACATGCCTAATGGTACTTTTCGCTGCGTTCAAACGTATTTCAGATAAATATTCCTGTTTCAGTAAACACGAATATTACTCTGTCAAAAGATATTTTACGTATCTTTTGATGTTATTAGATGTTTTATTGGCAGACATTTGTTTATCAAAACTAAAAATATTATAATAATATGTGTAATGTATGTGACGTAGACTGATATAAAAATTGTCAAGTTTCGATGAGTCATTGACGAAGAAAAAATCGATCAAAATCGTTTCAAAATAAACTGAACTACCTGTATATTAGAGAACATGCTGTCTAGAAAATTGTATTCTTCATAGCTCAAAATACGGAAAAACTTGATTTCGATCCACTTACACTTACAACATATGAAATATCGTGACTTTTTTTTCTGTCGAGACTGTAGGATCACTACAATCCAACTGGTTGACTCATGTACCAACTTTATCAAAACATTTTTCTAATAGCATGGTTTGAAATTGGCAACGTTCCGTAGAAAAGAACACGTGACTAAAATTTTACCTTGAATATATATTAGAATGAAATTAACTCGATGCGATAAGACAACTGTTATCAAGAGTGAAGAATGGACACGAATTTACTCTTCTCATGTCGATCAAGCGTTGCAAAATCGTATCTATCTACGAAATATTATACCTGCTGGCGGATGATTTTTTTTATCGGTCGTGAAATAGTATTATGAGCTACGGCAACGTTCGATGAAATTATCAAGAAAATGTATAGTTAACAAACTTTGGTTAAGCCACATGTATAACAATTGACCGTTCGAACCATACTGATGGTATTATTTGATAGTGCGAACAAGCACGAGGAATGAGTATACATTTACATTTTAATAAAGTTCACTTAATTTTTATACGAATGAATGTATAAGTCAGGTATTAGGAGCGGTAGGCTAAGGAGAATTTGTTGAAACATTACTTTTTGAAAAAATGTTATGATAAATGATGATAATTTTTCGGCTATATAATCGTATAAATGCAGATATTTACGATCTATACTACATACTATCGATTTCGATGGGAATTTTTCATTGAAACTGGAAAATTTCAACAATTAGTTTTGTATTTACTAACAATTGTTAATAAACTGTTTCCAGTAGTATATCCAAATTAATGCACAGAAACAATAGTACAAGATCTGGTTGATATACATGCCACAAAAAAAGAGAAATCGAACGATTAAACGAAAAACATTTAAGAAGCCTTGCTGTTGTTTTTTTTGGATAAAGACTCTTTTTTCGGTGGATACTTGGAATCTACAATATTCTATTTTGATAAATATTACCGAATATTTAAAGAAAAAGTATAGAATGTCAATTTTATTCATTCTACACATTACAGAACATCAATAAGTGCTAGCGCAAACCCTTCAAACCACTATAGCAGTGGTGATGGAGTCAATGAAACGCGTGAGACTTGAGCCTCACCTAGATTTCTCAAGATGAGGCTGAGCCTCATTTGCTTTTGTGCTAATTATTGCTATGTTTTATTCTTGCATCAAAGTATGAGCAAAGAAAAGTATATTTTGGTATTTTCCAATCTTCGTTTGTATACTGACCATTTTTATTCTTATTGAAACTCAATAAAAAGGCTTAATGATGCTCCGCTGCCCCTTCACTATAGCGATACTATTCAATATAATTCATGATATCAGTCTGTAAGTATATACATAAATCAAATGAAAGTCTCATTCATCTAAATATTTAGTCGAATAACAAAAGAAGAAAAAAACGAACCTTATGAGAACAAATGTAAAATATGCTGCGTGATTCTACGTTTTCTATTTAGCCGGAATGAGAAAAGTTCACTGAAAGCAAGGAAATGAAGAGTTTCCGAATGAACGTCAAAGTTTTTTCATTCATAAAGTGTTTATAAAACAGAGATTATTTATTAGTGTTTGTTTTTCGAAAACGATTTTGCACGCTTGTAGAAAATCTAATTAAACGAATTCCTTAGCATGCCTTTGTTTCAAATTTTTGATAGCAGCAAGAAAACAGAAAAATGGCAAATATTGACAAAGTACGCTTCCCATTCGGCATGTATTTTACTTTTCATTTGTCTAATGCAAATATATCTTTATTGCATTGAATTCTTTATTTTTTAACTCTTTTGCTTTCATATCTCAGCTATTTTTAGAAGAAGGAATGTCATAAATGTTTTATTGCAACAAAATAAAAATACATAAAAACGTAAATTTACTACGTTTTTCATTTTACTCTTTTCGAATCAGAACAACAGCGATAATTCTTGAATTTCATCAATCAAGTAGACCTAAACCCAAGTGAATCATTCTTTGTCTAGTTTCGATTTTAATAATGGCTAAAAATGATTATAAAGCTCGTGTTGACGAAACTATTAAAATGCATGGCAATCGAATTGATGAAGTCGAATATGTATACATTGGATTTCGTAAAAATGGTGAACATGATGATTATCATAGAGCAGTAACACGGGCAGACTATGAACGAGTAGCGGCTACAATACAAAAACCGACATTACCATTTGACAAATTTATCAAAGTATTAAGACCATTCATGATGGGTGCTTTCGCACATGATGATATACCTGAGGCATTTCGTTTGTTAGATGCTGATCATTCAGGTACAATTGATATTGGTGAATTAGCCGCTTTTATGCCTGCTATCGTACCTAATAGTAATCCATATATATTACTTCATCATATTCAACAAGTCGATAAAAATAATGATTTTAAATTGAATCTAGAGGAATTTACTGCACTTATTCATCGAGGAATTGGACGAGATATTACACTTGGACGTCTTTAAAATAGTGTGGGTTACGCGTCTACTCGTCCATCACAGCCACGTACCTTCCACATTAATTGATCAAGTCATACATTGAACAGGTTGCTATCGGATATTATCCATGAAGTAGATCTTATTTTCGCATATTAATAAGTCCTATTTTGAAAATTACTCATCCTTAATAAATAGAATTCCGTTTAAATCAGATAGAACAGGATGTCTCATTTGTGAATATAAGATCAAATGCATACCAACCAATTTCAGATCGCAAATTTAATCACCATCGAGTGACAAGATTTTAATAAGGTAGGAAAATATATTCTTGAACAGAACAATAACGAATAATGTTCCACTGTTGCTATTCTAATTATATGATAATATCGACGAGCGGATTTTTAAATGTCAATTTGTACACGATATGGTTAAGAATAGGTCTTTTTTTCAACGATTTTTTCATTCACATCTATTCTTGCATGTTAGTTGCTCCACCCTCACTCTTACAGACTCGTTGTCGATGTGTTAAGTACTTGCTGAACCTATCGTGGTATCAATTCATCTACGTTATAACTAAGGAGAGCTGTACTCTAGAGGCATGGTGGTCGTTCACGTTATCATACTGGCAATTCGTATTATTAATAGCTGAGCGCATTACATGACATTTTTCGATTTTCCACAGTTTGAAATGTGTATAGTGAAAAATGAACATATCTACTTTCTTCTACGTAAAATAGTTTCAAGTGATCCATAGTGCTTTTCTTTGGTAGTTGATATTTTTCGGCAGCATGAAAATTTCATACTATAACATTCTATTATTGACTAGAGTTTTCTTTTTATTCATTTATATCATCCTTGATTTTTACTTGGTCACTCCATCATTTCATTATTGATAATTTTTAGAAATATAAATTATTAGAAACAATATAACTGAAATGCATCGACAAAGTTGTTTACAAGCGCATTCGAAGAAGAGCAATGAGTACAGTTAAAAATAGGCTTTCTTCTCTCTCTTTTTATTCTTTTAGAAAATAAAATTTTATTCACACTTATGAAGAATAAATATTTCACTTGATAAGAATGTAAAGATTAATAAAGGTTTAAAGAACAGTAGTTGGAACAAAATCACAAAAACGAAAGTGCATAGATAGAATCGAGGTGTCTTTAGTAACAATACACCATGACAGGGTAAGAGCATCAGTTGTGAAACCATTTGTTACCTAATGGTTATAAATTACTAGTTTGAGATCGACAAATGAATCGTAGGATTGAGAGAACCAGGAGGGTTAACATCGATAGAATCATCAAATAACGGTTGTAAATGACCCGATGCTGTATCTTCGTCTGTCTTCATCAGTGGTATACCATTCAGATCTTCTTCTAAACCTTGAGCCATGTTCGTATCTGTCTCCAACAATTGAGTAAGATCCGAATCGATTTCCATTAGTCGAGTAATGTTATCCTCAGCGGCTAGTTTTCGAGTTACTAACAAAAGATAGCTTCGAATAAAGAGAAACAATTTAAATTTTAACATTGATTTGATAATACTTACATATTGAGAATGAATGGAATTATATTCAAGCCGGCAGCAAGCAGAAAGGTGAATCTTCGATTGTGTACTATAGTACGAGCATAAAGCCAATTGAAGAATGAACCACCAGCAGCTATCATTATCACGTTTGTTTCTGTGACAAATGTGAAAGCATGACTTCGTTCGTGTGGCTCTAACCATTTGGATATCATTGACCATGTCAATGAACCTTGATACATCGTAAAAGGACTTATTAATAATGTCAAATAAATTGCCCAATTGTGTTGAGCAAATGCAGTCCACACAACTGAACCACAGAAAAGGATGTGACTAATAGCACAGCCAAGTGGATCACTGGCGCCGAGTTTCGTTAACGCTTCTATACCAACTAGACGCAGAACTGCGGATGCAACCGCCGATACAGCTGAATAATTTCCTATCTCTTTGGATGACCAACAAAACGGAACACTGAGAAGATACCAAAGAAGTACACTCATCGATGACGATGTAAATGTGTACGCAGCAAAGGCCAAAAGTGTCAAGTAGACACTGATCGATTTTTTACGTGATCGACGAGTAAATGCAAATACAGTAAATACTTCGAAAAATTCAGCCCATAATTTCGACGACTTTCTAGTATAAACATTATTCGCCCTTGGCGTTGATGATAAACAATCATTTCTACACTCTAACGTTGCTGAAGTTTTGACAATGAACTGACTTGGTCTAATGTAACGAAGTCCAACTACAATTGACATCAACTGCAGCATCAAAGCTATCCAAAATAGATCGGTAAAACCACGCCATGATATATAATAACCAATTACCAATGAAGCTACTGCTGATATACTCGTTGTTATCGCACCGAGAAGAACAAAACGAGACGAGCGTTCACTTTCAGTTGTACATTCGGTGACAATCAAATGGAGCACAAAGACTATATGACAAATAGAACAAAGACAAAATGAAATAGAGAAAGAAATTGTGATCAACTATACTGAGAACACTTTCAGATCCTGATAGGCCAACGATAATGGAAGCAATAATCCACCAATAGTCTGCTAATTGAAAATATATGATTGCTAACCAAATACTAATTTGAAGAGATAAGCCTGCCATCGGCAGCAGAGCTACCAATCGTATGCCTAATCTTGGCGTATAAACACCGAGTACGTAAGTTGCAATAATTACCGGGATCCCATTCGATAGATCGATCCAAAAGAATAGATTGGCTGAACGTTGCTGTGCCCATGCTTGGGCTCCACTAGTCACAATGTGTGCATTCGATCTACAATTTGTATCACTACTAATCGTACTTAAATTGTGGGCATCATAATTGAAACTACCATTGAGATACGTAGCTGTAATAGACGACGAATACGTTTGTAAATATAATCTGTACACGTACTGTCCGACTGTCGAACGAATACAACCACACAGTGTTTCAAGGCACAGAATAGCTCCAACAGCATATAAATTGAGATTAGACTTCGTAAGACAAATAACAATTGATGTATAACTTGATGAAGTTCATTTACTGTCCAGAATGAGAAAATTTACATATTGCATTGCTGTATATAATCATTTATCGTCATGAATACAGTAGGGTATGTGTGTCTACGATTTCTGTGCAATCCTTCACTACCTGACTGCTTTTCATGTATGAATAACCAGTGTAACACGCGCAAAAATGACTTGCTTCACGTCTTTCTCGTGTTAATAAAATGCAAAAGCACTGTATGCAGGAAAGAAAAGACCTTTTTCCACATTTTCCTGTTCATATATTTTTTAAAGCCGTCGTCAGTGAAAATGACTGACAGAAACGCACGTGATGTGCGCATTAGCTAGTATGTTCGATGGTACCATATACTGCATTTGTTTAAAATGAAGAATCAGAAAAAGTTTTCTGTAGATGGAGTGCCATAGCGGCTATTTTAAATTGTGAGTTATATTTTCATACACTTATCATCATAATCATTCTAGTCATATTTTATAACATTAAACACAAATAAAAATTCGCTAAATGGTAAAAAGTTGAATTGGATTTGCAATGATCTATATGTTAACATACGATTCTTTTTTGCATCCTATTGCTATAGTGACAACAAAAATTGATAATTGAAAAATAAAATACTAGATTGGAATGCCATTGTATGAAGTGTTCGGCACTTTCCAAGAATTCACTTGGTAAGCCTAGAAGAAGTTACGCCATTACTTGGTCGTTATTGCTTTGCGCCAGTTTACAAATAGTCTAAATATGTCTGTTGTTGTATCGTTGTATCGTTTTTGTTTTTGTTTTAGGATCGGCAATTCTCTTGCTGATTGGTTGTGTTCATCTTAAATGAAGTAATGTGTCACTATAGATTGAAATGATATGGTTTTTAAGACATACCCATACCTATAGCCAGATTCTGAAATTAATTTATCGATTTATAGTTTCAATACTGTAAAAGAAAATTAATTTGATATTTTCTTGTGAATTTTTCGAAATCATTGAGAATTTCTAAACCATCTGATGATTATCTTACGAAAGTATAATCGAGGATCACTTAAAACGTGATAGATACTCACTATGGTAATCGAAATGAGCATTTTTTTCATATTGCTTTTACTTCATAGAGAAATTCTGATGATATACAATACTAATATCAGTGTGTGATACTGCACGGCAAATCAAAATAAAGTCTCGACTGTTTTAATTCACTTTGATCTAGGAGTAAATTTGTTTTCTTTTTCTTTTCGTTACTAGCTATAATGTAATGTTTCTCTAGTGGCACAACCGTGAGAAGACAATATACAGTTTTACAAGAACTAATCAAATGTATATCATCGTATCGACATGAATGGGAGTGGAGCATGAAGGAGCATAATTACTCACATCTGCAATATATCAAAGTTCAAATGCAATCAAAAATACACTCGCTAAACTAGCACCCAATTCAATACATAGATTCATATTACGCATCGACACTACAAACTTGAATTCAATTGAAAATTGAAATTTTCAACTTTTAAACCAATGGCATTCTGAAGAATGGTGACTCACACATATATCGCCATACGTTGACAGTTGAAATTTTCTATTTTCAACTGAATTCAACTTTCAAGTTTGACACTACTGCATAACGGTAGAAACATTTGAATCGGTTATGTTATGCGATCATATTTACCAGTTTCTGAATCATTCGATGACACATGAAGAGTCATAACTATGTGTAAATAATCGTATGCATTTTGGTTGACAATTATCTGAGTTATAAAAAGTGAAGAAAAAACAATTTTTCATCTGTTCTTTGCCAAGACGAAATGAGTCTATAAGTGAAGTAAATCGGAACGCTTACGTATTTTTTCTTGTATTTGTTGCCTTGTGACGAAGCATATAATGTGAGTTGTTTGTCGGGTTTAATTGAAAAAAAATACAAGTAGTGACGGTATACATTTTGATACTTTTCTTTCAAGAAAAAGAACAGAACGAATCAAATCTATATGTGATTGGTAAAACTTGACAGGCGTATGTTTTGATCGGTTGCATTTTTCTACATTACATAAGAGCAGTTTGCATTAAAACTCTATCAGTGAACACCAAAACAGTGGAGAAGATATTAATCTTGAGAAATTACGAACTCTAGTTATCAGAAAAACTGTGAGTATTAATTAAAGTTTTGAGGGTTTACAATTAGAGATGAAATAATGCATAATTTATCGGTCCCACTTTAGTTGTACTTAAGTAAGGCCAAGAATTGGTGAGCAAATCACTGTTGGGAGTTCTCAGATCATAATCATGAGCAATATAAATGTTTTCCTTTAGATTTCTACTCAATATCCTATATCAGTGTGAAGCTAGCACGACGGAGCTAGCACGATGAAACAGAGATTCAACTATAAATCTTCTCAGAAGTATTGCCGGCCCATAAAA
>OENM01000970.1:12461-49826 GCA_900239745.1 Rotaria magnacalcarata
TTCTAAATATGACAAGAAAAACCGGATAGAATTTTCTCGAAGTATTGCCGGGGAATAAAAGTTTCACCATCCGATCCAGAATTAAATTCTGCATCGAATGGTCTGGTTTTTATGGGCCGGCAATACTTCTGAGAAGACTTATAGTTGAATCTCTGTTTCATCGTGCTAGCATCACACTGATATATCCTATCAATGTCTTGCCTAAACATATTTTTAAAATATCAAAAAGAAATCTATAAGAGATTTTGATGATCCAGGTCACATCTTTAAAACATTCTGACACAAACAGTGCATCATTTAGCATTCAATACCTAGCGAACGCTGCCATTCATTATTAACACTTTGCTTTCCGTCTCTCAATATGTTTATGAGATGAACGTACTATCGAACTCATCAGTGCATGGTCGCTGTGCCTTATTTTTATTAAATATCATAGATAAAAATTTGAGAGCGTGAACGTAGGCGCAGGTCTATTTTCATCCAACAATGTGGCCGATCTTGAAAATTAGGGGCGTCGTATTGGTGTAGTCAGGTCTTCAACAACAGATATATTCATGCTTTTCTCTCATATTGAACTTCTGCTCTAAAGGAAATACAGCATATATCAGGATCTTCCAATGGAAAATTTTTCTTTTGATTTTCAAGTTGGGATCCATGCAATCTCTAAATACTACTCTCCGGTGATTATGACGTAGTGGCATAAGATGCAACATCTTGAACATAGATGCAACGTTCACCACATGATAGTAGGATAGATTATTGTTTTTAAATACTGAGAGATACAGAGAAATGTACGAACATATCGTTCATACTAAAATAATGTGCTTATCTGAAGGTCGGAATTTCCCACAACTCCCTAAAATTCTCCAATATTATTGATTATCTGCATACATAATACATCTCGATTTTTAGCATGAATGCAATCAAAGCTCTGCCAATCATTTTCAAATGGGCAAAGTCCTTACATGATATTATCAAACAAGTCAAAGCCAACAAAAACCAATGTCAACGTAAGTGTTTTCGAAGAATTGTTGAGAAATTTATTAAATATACTGACCCTTTATTAACTGAGAAAATCGTGTTTTGCAAACGAATTATTAAGGAAAGTCTATATTTCTAACTTTCTATCTCAATTATCAGACACTAGTCTCGTTTGTATTAACTCAAAATCAGTTCGACTCTTTTCCCAAGCAGATTTCGGAATCTTCAGCAATCAAATAGCTTTGTTTTCATTATGATGGTGGTAATTGAATCTAATAAGTTCTAGAAATAGTACTTCTAGATGATAACATTTTACTAAAATGTCTAGTGATATACGATACTCATACATTGTCTTCTTGGAAGTTTGAATTCTTCATGAGTTACAATGACTGTTTCTTACAAAAACTTACAAGCGCGTTCTCATCTTATTTGTAGGTTTGAGCAAGCGAGTCGAATCTATTGTGGTCGTCCTCAAGGACAGTTCGGTCGAAAACTACAGTGGAACCATAAAGGAAAAAGCTTTACAAAATCTAGTTGAAACGTTGGAAGAAATACTGAAGTTTGTGAGAAAGTTTACTGATGCTTCTATTTTCGATCGATTTTTTCACAATACTGACCATCAAGAACAATTTGAAATGTTCAACATGGAACTGTCACATAATGTTGCCGATCTCAAGTTAGCCCTGGACATCACATCGATATTCGACCAACATCAAGATATGATGGATCGACAAGCTGATCTCGACGAAATTTCGACGAAATTGGATGACATTGCATTGAGTATGGCCAAGCAACAGCAGGAATTGCTTAATCATAAAAAAGAAATGAAGAATGAATTCAAAAGACGATTTGACTCTTTCAGGTTTCACCTACAACAAGATGTACTTAAAGCCCAAAACCGGACTGAAGCAAAAGCAATAGATGAAGAGTCAAAACTTTTTCTTCATATTCCAGGTCACGATCTAGAGACTGAAGAGCTAATTGGTCAAGGAGGATTTGCTGATGTCTATCGGGGTACATGGCTCAGTCAACACCACCGCGTGGCCATCAAAGCAATTCGTATTACACATTTGACGGACGATGTAAGACAAGATTTCTTGTATGAAATTTCGGCCATGTGCAAAATTCGTTTTGATCATGTGCTCAATATTTTTGGTGCATGTATCGAGCCAAACTATTACGCAATTGTCGTTGAATATATGTCACTTGGATCATTGTTCAATGTGTTACAGAAGAAACAGCCCCGTTTCTCTTGGTCTGACCGTTGGTCTATCGCACTTCAAATGACAAAGGGTGTTAATTATTTACATTCAATGTCGATTCTCCATCGTGATATCAAGTCACTCAATTTTCTAATGGAAAACGGAGTCGATGGTTATCTCATCAAGATATGTGATTTCGGTTTAGCCAAAATTAGACAGGAAACAAGTCGTCAGACGATTGACAGTAATCAGCAACGAGTATCGGTGGGTACGCTTCAATGGAAAGCACCTGAAGTGCTGAAATTCGGCAAACCATCAAAAGCCAGTGATGTCTACAGCTTGGGTATTGTCTTTTGGGAGTTAGCTACCGAATGCGTACCCTATGAGGAGCTGGATGAAGCAACCATCAGTCAAGGTGTCAAAGCAGGCGAACGACTTAAAATTCCTTATGATGTTCCACCTGATTATACGTCACTCATATCGAATGCATGGAGTCAAGAGCCAAGCGAGCGACCCACCTCTGAACAGCTTATTCAGCAGATTATGATTGCTTCAACTGCTGCAACCGAGGCAATAGTGATGTGAGTATATCGTGAGAATAACCAGGTCAGCTGAGGACTTCTTAGAATAATGAAATACTGACTTTGTTACATAACACTACATCGTAAGACAGTTAAAATGAACAAAGCTCGCTTCCCGATTTTGAACCTGTGTACACATTGAAATAATATTGAGAAATACTAAAGTAAGGATCCAAATACCAGTAAAGAGGTATGGAGCTAAGGTTTCAGATTTTTTCCCTTCATTTCATGAAATGCAATCTAACCGGAGTATTAAATTATCTAGCGTTGAAAATGTTTATCTTTCACCTTGTGATTATGGCAAACAGTGTTTATTATATGGAATTAAAAACAGCATATGCTTAACATTTCATTAGAATATACGAATTGCTTCCGTATTGTAGTTATCTAAAATTCATTGAAATATTATTAAACAATGAAAAACTTGGAATAAGAATTCTTTTAGCTGAGAACATCATTACTTTCAATATTATTTTATTTTTATTTTCGTTTCCATTTATACCAATAGAACGTTTGTCTCAGGATTGTTGAGAATTCCATATGATCAAAACTGAGCATAGCATTTATGAATCACGAACTATATAAATCTGTCAGTTGCATTCAGTGATTTCAGTAGAAGGAATATGACTAATAACGATGGAAAAAATATTCGCAAGTTGCGTGTTCGACAGAATTCATGGCCATTTGCCCTCGACGATATGGTGTCCAGAAAACAATGCACTAAAGCCTCCAAAAGCGTTCAATATTGTTAGATTGCATGGAGCTCGAGTGTTGACTACACGATTATAATTACTCATTCAAAAGATAGCCACTTAACTAGTCAGTTGGCAAAAATAAAATATAGCTAATATTTTATTTTATTTTAAAACTTAGGCCAAAACTTCTGCCGACAGCATTTAACCAATATGACAACAGTTCAATCATAACCGCCAAGGATCCAAAAAAGCCTGAAGTCATTCCAGTCGTAGACAGTCCAAACAAAGGTATGAAATATTCATTATCTGATTCAATATAATACTTAACTCTGGAATTGTATATGACCAAGCGTCACCTATGTATTTGAATTTTATCAGAACAATCAACTTCCATATCGAATTAACTCGTTTCGTATATCGATAGCATGCACTAGCAGAGTCTTCGCATGGAAAATCCAACACTGTATTTGGTTTTCAGAATATAGTGTAATTGTTTTCAATTTCGATTGCACGACTATTTTAATGCGTTGGGAAGATCTCATCAGGAATACGATATAAACGCTTTTTCACTTAAAAGCTGTTAGGACAACCCCTGTGGGATTAAAATGTGAAACACGATGAATCTCTTTTTCTGGAATCTGTCTACCACGGTCAGTGATGCTTTGTGGAGCTTCTCTGTAACGGTCAGTGAGGAGGGTGGGTTCAAATTTCTACCCTATATACTTCAACAATCCTTTCAGATCGTGTTGTACAAATGACAGGTAGATTCTCATAAGCACAGTAAAACCCTGATAGTGTGTTGTATATGGATTCATGCAAATTAAAACAGGTCTTGTTGGTCGAACGGTAGAATATGAATTTCGAGTTCAGAGTGAAAACAGTTCATTAAATACACTATTTTTATAGAAAATGAAAATTTTCAGCGCCATGAATCCAATCTACTTGTTTGAGCACTTAGTAAGTGCATAAGCAATGAGTTCAGATTTTTGACTCCATACTTCAACAAATATTATCTATTCCTTTTTTACAAAAACTAATATTAAAAATATCCGCTATATATTGTTCCAGAAATAGGAAGCTCAGCTAGAACCATATTTAACTTGATACTTGCTTATGTATTTGTAAAATCTTTCCAAATGAAATATTCATTATCACACAAAAATGTACACCAATTTGCTCTGAAATGACGAATAACATACTATTTACAGTATCCAATAAAACCTCGTTAAAATAACAACATTTCAAAATAGACCTACTTCTATTTCATATGTCCTGTATCTCGTATGCTTTCCATAATCCTCGTATCTAGTACGTTTGATCGTTTGAGTCCTGTTTGATTTTTGTCTACTGCTGTTTTAGACCCGTGTATTTATCGCAATCCAAGACTCGAAGCACTTATTAACGAATGTCAACCTTGTTCAGATGTCCGTTTAAATAAACAGCAATTGACAGATGCAGATATCGAAATCATAGTTCAACAAGCGATCATCGGCAAACGATGTAGAAGCCTTTCATTAGCATTCAACGAAATCACATCAAAAGGTACTTCGATTCTGGCCGATTCCTTGCGCAGTAATACAACATTGTACGAGTTGTGGTTGTCCACCAATCATGTATCTGACGCAGGTGTGGGTTATCTAGCACAAGCACTCTCGACTAATAGAACTCTCACGAAACTAGGCCTTGCTTCGAACGACATTACAAGCGCAGGTGTGTCTCATCTAGTGGAAATAGTGAAGAACAACAAAACATTAAATACAATCGGGCTAGCTATGAATAGAATCGATGACCAAGGAGTACAAATGTTAGCCAATGCACTTGTTCAACAAAATACAAATCTTGAAATACTAACTCTCGACAGAAATAAATTGGTGACCGACTTCAGTATCAATGCTCTCATAAACATGATAAAAAACAATCGATCGTTGAAAGAACTTTGGATAAACGATTGTAGTCTGTCTGAAAAAGGCAAAAAGAAGCTTCAAGAAGCGACTGAATCAAAGAAAGCATTCAAACTCGTAACTATGTATGCAAAATCATCGTAATCCATATAAAAGCTTCTAACTGCTTGAATAAAATATCGAAGAAAAATAAAGCACATGAAAAACATAATTGTCTCTCTAATAGCACTATCTACTACATTAGATATCTTCACAGCATGAGCAGGCATAGAAATTAAAGAATTTTATTAATTACAATATATTTAAAAACCAAGATGTGAAACAGTCGCAAACAATTGCAAATATCATATCCATGTAATGTATAAAATAATTACTAGTCGAATGCCAAAATGAAGAAAGAAAATCAATGTAGGGATGGAAAATAATGAAATCACTTTAAGCGATCTCTGAAAGCAACCGACGATAATCGTATTCTTTATATTCTAGATTTTAAAATAAA
The DNA here is from genome assembly GCA_900239745.1 of Rotaria magnacalcarata. Classification (NCBI taxonomy): domain Eukaryota; kingdom Metazoa; phylum Rotifera; class Eurotatoria; order Philodinida; family Philodinidae; genus Rotaria; species Rotaria magnacalcarata. The sequence continues at coordinate 18,321 of OENM01000970.1, forward strand.
ATATTTCGAATGAGATCGGCATAAGATGTGAGCAGCACGCCGTCTGTTATTATGTTTCGTGAGACGGAAGAAAAATATCAGAAACTCACAATGTCTCTAGGAAAAAATTCGACTTTGTTTTTGATGCGTCTAGTCACTTTGGTGTCTTTGTTTTCTTACTTCAGTGGCGAAGACTTAGCAGTGAAACAATTTTATCGGGAGTTTGGTGTTAGATTCAAAAATCCTAGATCTATCGTTTTTTTTCTAATTGCTTAATAAATAATCCCCTAATCCTCAATCTGCTTTGCTCTCAGTTTCATCACATCAGTCAAACCGTGATCCTTATTCGATTATCTTCAGTAACAATATCTAAAACATACAATCAATTACACGGAGAACGCTTTAGTCGAAGAAAATGCCGGCAAAGTCTGTAATATTTTATCTTGTTCCAGTTCTCATATGACAATCTATAAACCGAAATAGTGAAATATTTTTGAGCTAGATAAAAAAACCAACACTCTGACTTCATCTCCCAAATAGAAGAAAGGTATACAATGATCAAACCAAGAATGTATTCTAGTAGAAGTTCCAAGAAGGTCAATCGTATTGATATATCTAAGGTGTTGCACTTTCTTCAGGATAACTATCAATAGTAGACTGTTCAGTTGGCTTCTTGTTAACTTTTTTCTTTAATGAATCCAATGAAATGTCAGGTTCTTTAGTGGAAACTGGGCCATAATTATCCTTGTCCTTTTTCTTGCAATATAGGTACACAACAGAGGTGATGGCTATTGCGACAAGAATTAGTAAGACGACGACGACGACAATAATAATGATAAGAGTGACAATCCGTTGAGGTGTGCGAGTAGTTTCTTTTGTATCTAAAGCTGAAAAAGCAACATATATATGTCATGAATAATATAATAGAAGAATACGAAGATTTCCCATCATATTAACATCGCATTTAGCCAACAAACAACAAATAGAATATTGAATCGATTGAGGATGTACATGTGTGTAATTTACCGCCGCTAACTGATGTCATAGTCGAATCGTAACTTTAAGTCACACACTAATACTACACAATCTTCTGGAATATATGAACCGACTATTGGCGTTAATACTGATTATATTTTATCGTCTCATAGAATCAATTCGATGTAAATTTCGACTGAAAAATCATCAGAGTAGCTCTATGATGAAGTAAAAATTTAGATACTCGAGATTGAGTAAGCAATAATTGACACACTTCAGGTGAAATATCCTGTTACTCAAAGCTATCCGATAAGCACAGTCAGAGTGTATGAAATAAAAACACACACCACGAAATGGTTCCTTTTTGAAAAGTAGAGCAAATTTCAGTTTTTGTTTTTTTCCTATACCTACACCAGTAAGAACACAACTGATCTCATATCAGGCCTTATATTCCATACTCACACGCAGACAGTTCTACATGTATACCACTACGCTCACTCTCATTTACACATATAAAACAAAGCTATTATACTTAAAACAATTAGCGACTCACTTTTGGTATTGCAGAAATGGCTTGAGCAACATTCGATACGACCCTTGAAGAAGGCACCACCATATGATACATAACCTAGTGGCTGACTGACGCAATCAGCAACGAAAGTACGTATAGCGAAGGCTGGATAGGTTTTGCCGGTGGCAGCATCTCGTCCCTCGAGACCAATGATCGTCTTAGAAATATTAATTTCAATATGATAATATGGTTTCTTTTAAACTACTTACAGCACACGCTTCCCTATTACCGGATGATCCTGCTTCATAAACGTTTCGACTCGATTTATTGAAAATCATGCAACCCTCTAAACCATTTACACGCGAATCGCAGGTATAACACTGGATATGTACACCTTTAATCGGACTGTCTATATGGCCTGTATTACATTCTGGAGAGTTACAACAGAAAACATCCGATTTGCTTAATTCGGAGACGAGTTGGGCGACGTGTGATTCCTTAATAGTTGGTCGACAGCCTTTTTTGTAGTACTTGTAGGTTTCGTGACCAAGTGTAATCTATTTAAAAGGTTTGTTAATGTTAAATTTCAACCGATATATAGGTTTTAGAAAGCTCCTATCGAACGACTCTTTTCAGAATTATTATTTTCTTTTCAAAATCATGCATTTGAAATTAATTCTTCTAAATAAAAATTTTGGTATTCAGAATTTGCTACGATATTGGTAAGAATTCTTTTCATATATTGCTGTTGAAATGCTTAGGAATTTGCAAATCTAAAAGTTTGAGAAACGGCACGATCTACTGTCTTGAGTTCGGTTCGTGTGAATTTTTCCATTTCTGACTCGAAGCATTCATCTCGAACTGAGAATTACAAGAAAAGTTTGAAAAAATAAAGCGATTGAATCCACAGAACAACATATGATCCAAAAAATATCGAATTCAGTTTCCAAACGCAAAAAATGGCACAAAGACCAAAATTGAAAATAACTAGAGAATTTTGAGAGATTGTACTTGTAACAAAGAGATCATAAAAACGCAATGAGCATGGTTCAACTTTGTTGCCATATTCCGGTAAACGACATACACAAAAGCTTTTTTCTGATCACAAGCTTTCATTATCATCACGACATCGCATAAAAATCTTCTTTCATTTTTATCCGAAGATGCAATATAATAGGACACAAAAGTATACTCTTTTTCTATGAAATCAGTCAATATGTCTTGAATTTCGATATCTACTGAAAAAAATGAGATTTAATTATATCGCGCGATAGTCATCCTTACTTTTACCAGTTAGAACACGTCTCGTGGGAAGTTGGTAGATGATTGGTCACACTTAAACATATACTCAACCTCTACAGAAGAAACTGAATATTTCAAATATATCGTATTAGTTATCAACTACTATATGGAGAATGATCTTATATAGTGATAGATTTCATCAGCGATTGACAAGAACCCGAAAAATAGTATAAACCTAACTACAATCCATAATGATCGGACCTATTCATTTTTCTATTGAATCTAATACATATCTTTAAAATGTTGCCAAAATTCTTCTTCAGATATTTCACAGTATCATTCTTCTACTTCAACTATATTTGGCGGAACAATATTTTACCACTTGTTTCAAAATGAATAAGAGTATCTAATTTGTTCAAGAACTAGAAAGTGACAAACGAAATTCTTCCATAGGCAACTCGTTAAACCAAATAACATAACTAAACAATTGATGAAAAAAATGTTTCACTCTCAACTGGAACCTTGATCTTCAGTTTCAACAATTTCAGTTGTTGACAATTAGTTGAATAAAATAAAAATGAAATTTTACTAACCGAACAAGATTCAGTTGCACTACTAAGAGTAGTAACATAGTCAGCATCATAGACACATATCCCGTGAGACACTTTGCATTTACCAATATCACATTTGAGAGAAGTGAATGCAGGCAGCGGCGGGGAGGCCAGTGTATTGCAAAAATCTTCATTACAACAGAATTGGTATGATGAACTGCGACACTCCTGCGATGGCACTAAGCTTCGAGTCGTCAAGCCTTCTTGAGTTACAGATATCTGAATGACAAAAAATGATAATAGTATTCATGATATATGTTAATGCATAATACGATCATACGAACCGAACACGAAGTAAGTATATCAGTTTTCACCGATTTAACTATTTTAACTTTAGTCAAGTTTGGTGAAAATAAAATACCACATTGGTCTCCTCCACTACATGAATAGCACTCTAAAGTTTGACTCGTTTGAATACCTATTAAATAACATGAGAACAGTTTCATGAAATTTAATGTGCGTTGTAACTTACAATGAAGCAATGTCAAGTAAAGCACACTAAATCGTATCATCATTCGTAGAGTTTCTTTCTCACTCTGTTTTGTTGTTCTGTTTATTTTTCGTTGACTAAAAAGTGTGAAAAATGGCACTCATATTGATTTAAGTGCGTATATATGTGTTGATTAGATATATCAGAGGCGAATATGAAACATTGGCCTTTCAAAAGGTACATATGAGCATACATGTAAAACTTGAAAGTTGAATTCAAGTTTACAATGTGGCACTATTACCTTAATCTGACATGTTTTCTTAGCTTGCCTAGACGATTCTCATCAAGAACCTTTGTTCAGGCAGCCGACAATTCATCACGGAGCGTATTTATCAGCTTAGCAAGAGCCTTAAGTCTGACCGATAAGGAAATTATCAGTGATTTCACTGCTGTAATCTCTAAAGTCGATTATATAGTGAATGGAAATGGATTAGCACAGAAACAAAGTCATATTGATTGAATTTTCAATTGGTAAACATCAGTTGAAAAATGAACCGGATTTTTCTCCATTATTATAAATTCAAAAATGCTTTAATAGTGCATTACAATACCTTCAGCTTTGCTGGCGGTATATGAATGCTGACTATCCTAATGTTTCAACTATTTTTATCACTCTCAATAAATACTGTAGCGTCTCAAAAATATAAAAATCTTACAGACGAAATTTTAACTTTATATAAACTATATGAAAATGTCCATCACCTAAACGTATCTACGAGACACATCTCGATGCGTTTTCACTAAGTTTGAAAATTTCACAGTGATTTGCACGAAAAATTACCATTAAATGATGTTGCTGATAAATCACAAGAAGATTTCAATATATGATAAAGAAAATTGCTATTCAATCAACAAGAAACACTACAAGAAAATATGAAAATAGAAATTTATGTATGATTTTACATTGTACCTGTCAGAGCTCCGCGTGGGACATCCCATGGGACGGGATGGGACGAACATTTTTAGAAAATTTTAAGCAAACAAGAAAGAATTGAAGTCTCGTTCGATGTGATTCTATTATATGCTTACTATCTTTATCCATTAAAATTATATTTATTGGCGTAAGTGACCGCTTTCAAATTGTATTCTCATAGTTTAAAACATTTTCGGTATATGTTGTTCAATTTACCAAAAATATTTTTAAAAGACGAATATAAACTGTTAAAAGTCATCTAAGACAACGACCTAAGTTTTTGATGGATAGAGATAGTATGCATATCATAGAATCATATCGAAAGAGACTTCGATTCTATTTTATCTGCTTAAAATTTTCTAAAAATATTCGTCCCATCCGGTCCCATGGGACGTCCCACGCGGAGCTCTGGTACCTGTCATACGAACTAACTATTCTAGATTTCCGTTATGAATAAAGCCTTCATCATATTCGTCATTCGAAACATATTTTCTCTATTCTTTAAGTTCATACATCTTCACTACATCAATGGTCTCTGCTTTGAAAATTAAGCATAATATTCATCTGATTTCAATAGATTATATTCATCACTATGAGTATTTTTGAATTCATAATAAGGAAAAAAGGATGCATTTTTCTATGAAGTACCAAAACGTTTGACTCACCTTTGAAATTATCAAAGAGGATAGAGCTAAAACAAGAAAAAATTTAGAGCTACTCGTCTGTACATATCATCAACATCATCATCAAACGCAAACTCGTTTTCTTCAATGCTACTTGTTACAGTCAAACCTCATTATTTCACTCTTCACGTCTTTCTCTTTCTTTTGACGCGGCAAGCAAAAGAAAAATCAATGTTTCTATCATTTCTTTTTCTTTTCTTACGTCTCACCTTAGAATCATAACTGTAGAACCTTGAAGGACTACTGCTGCATTGACGAGAGAAATCGAATCGCATGCAAAACAACACCATTCATTCGACGTCGCACTTCCATTTTATCGTCAAACATCCATCATTGGTAGAAGGCTTTTTCTTTTCAAGCGACAGTTTACCTTGTTTTCTTCAAAATCATTTGTACATATGAATCATCGGCGACTCTAAATTTTATACTGAAATTATTACTACTAATAACGCATCTATACGATTATTGGTATTGATTTTTAGGAAGAATCGATCAAATACCACCAAGACGAACAAACTGATTATATAGACAGCGATGACATTTTCGAATTTATTTCTAGATATCTGTCATAGTTCTTAATGACTTTCAATACTTGAGGATGTGGGTGCATTAAACACTCAATACATTTTAGATTCGAAGTAGAGTACAACGTTTTTCGATTGTTTCTTATAGGGAATTATCATTGTGAGTCTTTAGAACATAATAATACACAGTGACATCTAAGTTATGTTAAAATAAACTCATAAAATATTCAAAATTCTTAAAATCAAAGTCGCAATCCTAGACAGTTAACTAAGATTACTAAAGGTATGTCAAAGGTATCACAATATCATGCACTTCGTTGATACTGAAACAATCTTATCAAGTAGCATGACGATATCAGTTTGATAGATGTAAACATTTTCGTGGAAATTTTCAATAAAAACAAATGAATGACTTTTTTTCTATCAAATTAATCATATTGTTCGATAAATTATTGATGGCGTGGAAGAGGACGTTATTGAATACGAAATCGTTCAAGTGTTTAGTGAGATTGTTCGTGATTTCTGTAAAGTAGGTTGCTCGAATGAAAGGTACGACTACAATAGGCACTGTTGCCTCATATTCGGTAATATTTCTATATTGATCATGACATCGATAGAGAATTGTTGCTATAGTATTGTGATCTACAATGAAAAGTGTAAGGCGTATATGGAGAATTAAAAAAAATATGGTAACAAATTAAGTCATTTAAGAGAAAATGGAAATTAATAAATCAAACGAAATGTAGGATGATTGTTGTCTCGATTGTTTGGATTCATATGAATTATTCAATTTTTGTTTCAAAAGTGTATCCGAATCACCTTCCTGACGATAATCGAGAAGAAGCGTAGTTTTTGTTCTACGATCGACGATGTCCATGAAAGAATGGCAAGTACTATTAATAGTAACGATCAAAACGCTCAATCGAAAAAATGGATATATTAACTAAGAAGAAAAGAAAGAAGTAGAAAATAATTATCGTGTTTTTCATATTCGTTCAAGACTAAAAGACTTTTCTATTTAGTTTCTATTTTGTACGTAGAGAAACAGAAAAGTCTGTCCCATCGCACCGAGAAAGATAATTATTTATCTAGGACCCACTCCTAGAGACAGAATTTCGTTTTAATATCCGAACGGACAAAAAACATCTTGCAAAGTATTTTAAATTGATATCCAGACAAATCAAACGGATATCGCTTAGATTAATACCTGACAGAGAGAGGGAGAGAGAGCCAGAAAAATTGTGCATTTGATAAAAATTTCAGTTCAATCCAATGTATTGATCCTAAAAAAATGTTGCATTATACGAAGAAATGTAGAGGAATATTTCTAACTAAATTTTCGACCTTGCTCAACTCAAACAGACACCTGTAGATAAATCATTCAAAGTTACCACTGATCTAGTGGATATTGTTGAGATTTCTAAAAATATCTAATTCGTTAATTATAGTGAATGGGACGCAATAATATTGGAAAAATACACATCTAACTTATCGAAAGTGAAAGAAACCGCTAAAATTCATGGGATTATTGCCATATACGGAGGTAAAAAATTTTAAATGGTTTCCACTGATAATAAAAAATTGTTAAGAGTGAACGTTTGAGCAAAGTAGTGGCATACGATAGTTTTCACTGGTAGCGCTCATACAGTAAATACAAGTAAACAATTTAAATCTACTAAGATGCATATATTTTATTAGATTACATAAATTTAAAACAAAAGGTGAATGCGATCGTCTGAATCAAAATGCTTTATCCTAGTGTATATGCACATGTGACATTAATTTGATCACACAAACCCCTCAAAGCGACTTTCTCAATTTTCTCCAAATCGTGCATTTCTTAAGGATTTTTAGTCTTTTTCGAGTATATTCCAACTCAATAACGTACATCGTGATCTATCAAATAATGTATCCAGCTCCTTCTTTCGAGCTGATATTTCAGGTTATTTTTGTCAATAAGTCTCAGAATAGAAAAAAATGAGATCAATACAAATAGATCTCGGTCTCCTAACACTTGTTTGCTAGGAAATTTTTATCTTCTACTCAATAAACAATGGACAATAACACCGACAGAAGAAATCTCAGGTCAAGACCCATTTACTATAATCCAGCGAACATTCTTCTCTTTCTTTCTGTCTAAAAACTTCTTTTGCTATTGACTCAATTTGTATTTTTTCTCCTAATTTTTAATTCTACTTCTTGATTCTTATTTTTTTCGATTAATTTAATAAAATTGCATTTATATAATATTCTCTTTTATGTTTGATTGAAAAGATTGCTGAAAATCAAGAGTTGAGATTAGCTGATTGATTTAACTAAAATTCAAACAATCGAATGTCAACGAATTTAATAAAAATTCTTCGTGATCTTTTCACGATCATTGTATATTTGCAGAATTTAAAATCATCTGATGATGGTCCTTAAATAAGATCAAAATCTAGATCACGGTTTGCTCGACACGCCCTAAACGTTTTCATAAAAATCAGTAACAAAACTATTCATTTTGAAAGAATAAGATTAATCATGATGCTATAATAAGCTCTATGACCCAGCGCTTCTGTAAAGTGCTTGCGGAAGTCATATTGTCACAAAAAAGATTCCCATGGAACACCAAAGCCATCCCATCCTATGGGATTATGAATTTATCCCACTCGGAGCTCCGATAGAACGAAAAAGAAATTGTGGGAAATTATCGTGTCTCATTTGTTATTTAGCACAATATATGTCAATTTTATCCCACATAGAATTCTGGCATATATAAATATCATTTGTACACTGTAAATATATACAAAAATAGTTACATATACTCCTTTCAACATCGTTATCACAATAGCAAAGTGGTAAGTTCAAATATTGTTTCTTGAGGGTACAATTGTAATCGATATTAGTCGTTTTAGAATAAATGAAATAAAACAATCCATAAAGAGCATTAGAGAATTTAAAGTACTTCAATATCAATATTGATCAGTATTTTCGATATTAATTAAGAAGTTACCAAATCTAAACTCACCAAATCAACTGTATAATTCTTTGTCTTTCTTCTCGTGTGTAATTTTTCGAGATACGATTTTGAGTTTTTGATATAAATCCAAATCGTTGTTTGAGTGACAGATTGACGACGTTTCTGTCACGATTCTTCATGGGGAACAAAGTATACATAGAGAGAAGTCGATTTTCTGAATCCATTGTTGATCTAAAATTATCATTGCAATGGTGAATGGAATTTATTTTGAACAAAATAAATGATTTAAAATCTGGAGAAAATTAGAAATTTTTTCAATAGTAGAGGATTGCGTCTCTGCTAATCTTCAAACAAGTGTCATAAGATAAGCCAAGAAAAATATGAATTAGAAAATCAAGCCTCGTGCTAGAGTCTTTAAATTAATTACTACAGTTTGTATCAGCTCTGACTCGAATCTTATATAATACAAATCCGACTAAGAAAAAGCAATGGTTAATACGAAATTCATTTTTCAAAAAAACGTTCTCTAAATGTACATAAATAGATACTGATACAGATTTATCCAATATATTTTGTGTATTATGACGTCTTGTTATTTCATCATAATGTACTCATGTATGCTTCTTCTGAGAAACAGTTTTCATCTCGAGCGAAAACTTTTTATGAGAAAAATATTTCTACGGTAAAATAGATATTTTGTCAGCTTTATCATTCTAGAAACATCTTCTATTTTTCAACAACGAAAAGATTGCATCATGTACCATTTCGTAACTTTGCTGACTCTCTGTCTTTTCTATTATGCACCAACAACAAACGGGATGTATATTGAACAACAACAAAATACGAAGATAAGGAATAAAAGAGGTAAGCATTAAATAAAAATTTTAGCATGAATCATATCTTTCGTGAGAAAAATTGAATAATATGGAACCAATCTCAAAGAACAAACGATTCATTGTCTTCCAATATGCGTAGTAATCTATGCCACTTAGACGTTTTCTTCGATTTTAATTTCCTGTGAGCAACTTCTGCAGTCATGCTTTACTATTTTTTCTTGTCCTGCTACATGTTAGTAAACTTATCATTTTAATTTAAAATATTCTATTAAGAAGCAAATATGTAACAGTGTACTTAGATCACATATCTCATTCTTGCTCTACATTATCCTCCATAGAAGATGCGGTTTAAAATGATCATGATCGTGACTTGATAGTGGGGATTGTCACAGATTGTTTGATAATAGTATCAGAGTTAGCTATGGTTGGAGTGACGAGAAAGAAGGTGTTAGCGATAGACTATGCCATTGCTACCTTAAGATGAACAGGATCATATATCCTACAATTTACAGCGATCACTTTAGACCAACCCTAAGTAATTTGTTACATGTGAGATGTATAATCCATTGCAAAATCGAAGGGATCGTCCGTGTTGGTAAAATATCGTGGGAACAGGCGGAGATAGGAATATGAAATGTAGGCTATAGCAAGAAACGTTAATTGATCAGAAGTCGAACAATCAGGTGAAAGTACAATGTTATTATCCGAAAAAAACTTCAGGTAGGTTCATAGACGGCGGAACGCTTCTAATTTAGGGGAGGCTCAAATTTGTTTTTGAAAACAACGACAGAAAGTCGGCATTAGAGGTAAAAAACAGAGTTTTAAATTTCTTCGTTATAACTTTCATTCAAAACATTTTCTTCACTGACCCAGTTGCACACCTTCGGAGCAATCGAGAATTCTGCTACACTATCAAAATTTTTATTTCATTATTTACATAAGCATACTGAATATTAAACCTTGACTGAAGTAAATAAAAAAGTCGTAAGTACAAAAACTAATATTCATGCCCAAAAATGTCTTTCCTACTCTGATTTTTTGCAATAAAATCAGAATAAATGCTGTTCAAGTCTAACTGATCTAATTTTTCTTCATGAATATGAGGAATAAGGGCATGATCAAAGCGTTGTTGTGTCATTGTTGACCGTAGCCGCCTTCATCTTCATAAAGGAGGCGCTAGCATTAATAAGTGAAAATATTTCAAAAACATGCAACATACACATCCTCAGACTGAACATTACTTCGGAGAAAAAATAGCATAGCTTTTCTTATCGTTTACACTTACGAAATAACTATAGAATTACGATGAAATCAGGATTTGTTTTCAAATAACTGAACCTCGCCAAGCCTCCCCATTTGTTTTTTAGTGGAGGCTTGAGCTTCCACTAGTCTAATGGTTTCGCCGTCTGTGGGTAGGTCTAATGTAAGTGTAGGATATTGAATTTAAATAAAGCTATTCGGTAGGAAACAGCGGTGTTTTCGTTCGACCTTCGTGAGATCAAATTGATTAGCTTATTTTGTTTCGGATATCTAAACGCTGTCAAGAAATCCATACGTTCGCTCTGAAACCTTTTCGTCATGAAGTATTCAACTTCACCAATTTAAACAAAGAGAATTTTAGGGTATAATCTCACCAATGTATGAAGTTTTCAAAGAACTATTATTTTGTACAGTATCTATGAAGGAACTACAGTATTTTAGAAATTGTATACGTCGCCGTTACGTTATGTACTGCAGTCGTGCCATAATATCTTTGTGTTATATATGTTTTCTTTCTGTTCTGTTCGGTTAGACATATTTTGATTTTGTGCTTTCAGGTTGTTTGAAACATTGAATGGCACGACCCCTGAACTCTACTTTACCTGCAGAATTTGAATTAGCAGAAATCAAGAATCTCAGGACAGCTCATATAAAATCTGAACCAAATGTGCCTAGTGCGCGCTTTTTCTCACGTGAATGCATTATAGAAGAATTAAAATTGCGAGTCAGAACAATAATCAGTGCTTCTTTCGAATATCGGTTCGACACCAAATTTATTTTGACAGCAAAATAAAAGCTTTAAGATTTTATCGGAATTTGAAATAGCACATTTCGTAGAAAAGAATTAGCTCAATAATCAGTAATAGAAACCAAATCCTTAGTATCGAATTTTGATTCTAGATACAAAATATAGGGAAATATTTTGGTCACAAGTAATTCTTACATTACTCTAAAGATAACTGCACTACGTGCTCAAAAAAATGAATATGAAATTATTAAAACCCGTATTTGAAAAGAACACCGCATTCTGGTTCGAATATTTGCAACTGAGTCAAAAATGAGCAAAATTTTTGTCTAAAAACGATCAGTCCGCATCCTTATGCACGACAAACGAAGCTAACCAATGTGGTATTGCATACATTGAAAGAGATCACAATTTTTTATTGAATGATTCTCGAAATCTTACATAACTATCCCAAAAACTTGCTTTTTGTAGATTCCGCATCATTGTTTTTAAAGGCTCGCTCATCGCCAGCATAGTGTCACGGCATATCTTTTCTTAGTGGAAACGTTTCACACTGAATAGATTTTATTCATATAGCTTTCTAATACGAAAAGTAAACAATATACTTTTAGATAATATCTTATGCTTGAAAATTATTTTTAAAACTAAAAGTAAACAGTCTAATTATCTAAGTCCCGATACGATCGAATGTTATCTATTTCGTCCCATTTTCACTGTTTGAATGACTACGTTTCGCTAAAATAACCTAGAACACAGTGTGCACCTTGAAGATAGTCAAGGTTGTGCTTGTGAGATTTTTGAGTTCGATGATCTGACTGACCACTGCACTATTCGAGTTTAAAACTGGTAACTCAAGAAAAATCCATTTTCCCATCATCGGAATTATAATTTATTAGGAATTGGAAAATATTATGTTTTTAATCTTTCTTATCTATCAGTCACCTAGTTCGCTATGAGGCATTTTTCTAGAACTACCTTTTTATTACATTCATTTCAAAATCTCTCTGGCAAAGTAAAATTTTGACGATTAATCGAAGATCCCAAGCGACCGTCGCGTCAGTCAAGAGATCTAGTGGAAAATTTACTGAGCAAACATCAATCTCCCTTGTCACTAGACCTTATTCTCACCCATTTTATAACAATTGATGTTAGTATGCTTACAAAGTTTAGAGTTTTGCAGATACCAGTTAGAGGTAAAACATCACATTCTATTATGTGAGCTGTGAATATAACGGTTGTAACTGACAAATTCTGAATCGATTTTCGGAAACGTACGGAACCCTTTTACAATAACAAAAAGAATCATAATCATCATGTCTTCCTTTCGTTTCACTAATAGATCATGAAGGTTCAGGATCGTTATTTCATGGCATGAATACACTAGAGAAGGAAATATTCACACTTATTAATAATCACCGTCAGCAACATGGCTTACCAGCACTTCAACCGTCTGTTAATCTTGCTTATGTTGCTCATACACATGCCATGGATGTTGTAGAAAATAATCCCGATGTTAACGGTGGTAATATGCATAGTTGGAGTGATAAAGGAAAGTGGAAACCAGTTACATACACATCTGATCATAGATATGCTTCCTTAATGTGGAGTAAACCATCAGAAATAAGCAATTATAAATTCAATGGATTTGAAATATCATTTGGCTATGGGAAGAATGTAAGAAAAACAATGACACTGGATCCAAATAGAGTTGTCGAAAGTTGGAAAAATAGTCCAGGACATAATGATGTGATGGTTCAAAGCGGTGGTTTTAGCCATATGCCAATGAAAGCGATGGGTGCTGGTGTTTATAAAGGATACGCATGTGTATGGTTTGGCCATGAACTCGATACATACTCAGCTCCCAACGGAACACCAAAAGGTGTGTGTAAACAGTTCTTATTTTTTAACAATAGTTAATTTTGCTTTGGAAAGACCCGCTAGTCAGCTGTTGTGGTGGGCATCTTGAAAAACAGTTTATTCGTGAACTTAGGGGTGTGATTGTATATTTACGAAAAAGATACATTCACACTCACATCCACCTAGTAGTATTTTTCTGGAAGTTTCAGGTTTTCATGATGTAGACTACTAGGAGCGCCACTGACCTACTCCATAGTCTCTGCTCCTTTTAACATGTAACTCTCTTATGTAGGTAAGGAACCAAATGAATTTTCGGGTAACTACCAACTTCTTAATGTTCAGTCGAACAAAGTTCTCGATATCTATGGTAAAGGTACAGATGATGGCACCAATGTTCAAATTTTTGGGAATCATGGTGGCGAGAATCAAATTTGGGTCATCCATGCAAATCAAGACGGTACCGTCAAACTGATTAATCCACACAGTGGAAAGGTTTTGGATGTGTACGGAAGTGGTACTTCCGATGGTACCAATGTCCAAATCTTTACAGACAATGGATCAAATGCACAAAAGTGGCATGTTCAAGGGATTGAGGGTGGAAAATATAAATTGATTAACGTAGGATCTAGCAAGGCTCTAGATGTGACAAGTAGTGGGACGTCAGATGGTACAAATGTTCAAATGTGGTCGGACAACGGTACGCCAGCGCAACAGTGGCAATTGATTCGGTACAGTAGTCAAAGTTAGTGTTGGCATTGTTGAAAAAATCTCTATATGAGACTACTTTATGGGGCACCTTATGGTGTGTCACGTACCACATACTAGCAACAGTCATTAGGAAGGAAGAATCATACGTGTACCTTTTCAACTGTAGGATGAGACAAAAAAACAGAATATCTTCAAAAGTTAGAATATACAGCTCCCATCATTGATGGATTACTGGATCTTCAGTAGATAACCCTCGAGCAGGTTTAGATTATCTAGGTCATCTGTATGCCATTGACCACATCAGAAACGGGATTTCATAATTTTTCTGGTGTGATTTTGTATTGATTCCTTCATTCTGTGGTGCAAGACCGAACTTGTTTTCGTAATATCCTGTCGTTTCTTTTGATTTTTTTACAACTTCAGGCATACCTACTTGTTTTGTCAAAATGTTTATCTAATACTTCAATACTTTAAGGTAGTGATTTTCATTGACTAAGTTTTGACCGATTTAATCTTCTCGTATCCGCTTTTTCCTAATATTCACGAATAAGTTGTTCAATTTGTCGATGCGCAGCAGCTGTTTTCACGCTAATATTGATGGTTTTCCGTCATGCCTTTTCTATAACTATTAATGTTGAGTTTTGCTACATCATCGTCAATTTCGCTATCCAACCACTTTCGAATCCTCACGTTTCGATGGTAGAGCAGATATCCAGTGAAAAATATTCGCTGATTTCAATCAAATTATTGTGCAACAAAATCCAATCTGCGATTGGATTGATAATTTTAATTTTAATCGACTACCATTTAACCCAAACTTAATGATATTGCTAGCCTGGTGGAAATTAGTTTGATTGAAATCGGATTATTTTCAAGTAAAATCCACATTGCCAATCAACTGATCGTTCGAATTGTGCAACAGAACAATCAGATTTTAATCAAACTAATTTCCACCGGGCTAATAATATCATTAAGTTTGGGTTAAATGGTACTCGATTGAAATTAAAATTATCAATCGAATCGCAGATTGGATTTTGTTGCACAATAATTTGATTGAAATCAGCGAATATTTTTCACTGGGTAGTTGTAATATTATTTAATTTCATACTCTGTTTCTTAAGTTCAAGTCAACTGTAGTTCTTGAACATTTCATATAATAACTATCGATTCTTTTCTCTTGAGTCTCTGTAAAGGGTCACACTTCACTTCCGTATAGCAGAGCCAGCAGCGCAGGCCTGTACTGAATTAAATTTCTAAGCACGTTGAAACAATGTGAGGGTTTGAACGTAGACATTGGTGTCTGAATAGTGATGTATATTCTGTTTATCGATACCTTATGAGAAAAGACGGGAATATTTTCCACGTACATCGATACAGCTAGAAAAAAATAAAAAATAATCTAATGATTTCATGTATAGTATATGACAATAGTTTGCTTGTTTAAATCACTACATATGTATATACACGCAGTATTAAAAAATACTCTACTAGTTATGTGCTTGCCATTACTAAATAGTGCTAATGAAACGCTACAATCGTAATTTCTGATGAGATGTCGTAGTATTTTTCTGGATTAACGTTTCTAGAAGTCTTCTCAAAGATGAACTTTTAGGTCTTCAAGATTTATATTGCTAGAAGCACCATTTACCTATTCCATAGTCTCTGCTCCTTTTAACATGTAACTCTCTTATGTAGGTAAGGAACCAAATGAATTTTCGGGTAACTACCAACTTCTTAATGTTCAGTCGAACAAAGTTCTCGATATCTATGGTAAAGGTACAGATGATGGTACCAATGTTCAAATTTTTGNATCATGGTGGCGAGAATCAAATTTGGGTCATCCATGCAAATCAAGACGGTACCGTCAAACTGATTAATCCACACAGTGGAAAGGTTTTGGATGTGTACGGAAGTGGTACTTCCGATGGTACCAATGTCCAAATCTTTACAGACAATGGATCAAATGCACAAAAGTGGCATGTTCAAGGGATTGAGGGTGGAAAATATAAATTGATTAACGTAGGATCTAGCAAGGCTCTAGATGTGACAAGTAGTGGGACGTCAGATGGTACAAATGTTCAAATGTGGTCGGACAACGGTACGCCAGCGCAACAGTGGCAGCTGGTTCGGTACAGTAGTCAAAGCTAGTGTTTTTATCACTGAAAAATCTGTTATGTAGTATTATGTTCTCTCTTCTCAGACTTGTGTTTTTCTTCACTCCTGTCATTCTATTGATATTTATGTTATTTTCTTTGTACTATGTATACTTATATTATTCTCTTGTCTTTTTATATGTGACAGGTGATTTTTCCTTCTCGTATATCATCACTTACGAACTACTCTCTTCTATGGAATTTTCCGCGTGCTTCTCTCTATTGTATAGTAATTGATATTTACAATAAAATTGAAGAATTAGTGGACCAATCTTGTAACGATTATCATGTTTCGCTTCGCATGATGTTATGTTATGACTGTATCTCTTTGCGCACGTGCGAGTTCAGTATTCATGTCTATGAACAGCTATACCCATGACATACATATTTCGCTTACATGGAATAATAGTTTAGTCTTCTTTCTCTTCGCACGCTAGTGATCAGTCACATATTATATCTTTTTTTTTTCTCTCTCTCTCTCTCTCGCACGTGGTGTTGTTTATCTTCACTACTATCACCACCACATCTTCATCACCAACGATTAGGTGATNCCCCCATCAGATTTAACAACATTTTTCAATGGTATCTCAAATGAAGAACTTCATCAAATTGGTTTAGCCCTTATTCAACAATCGCAACTCTCCGTTCAATTGCAGCAACATATTCATCATTCAGCGTCGTCACAACACTCACCCCGTCGTCCACCTCGTTCTACCCGTTCGTCTCTCGAAACTATCTCTTCTATCCCTCTTCTTATGAATCACCAGCAAAATTGTTCAGAAGTACGTCCTCTTATGGAACAGCAAACCACCCCTGTCACTTCCACTCCAAGACGTCCAGCTAGTGACAGTTTCGATAACAGCGATAGTAATCATCAACGTATGAAAAGCCTCTGAGAACCAACGATCATCCACCTCGTAATGAGCAAGTCGAACAACATCAACTTCCTACACTCGCTCCTCCTCACCATCACCAACATTCTTTCAATATGAACGTTCTTAAACGAGCAGTTTCCAGTAATCTACCTTGTTTTTTCATCATCTTCGATGCTTCTGTGGAGTCTAACAATATTCCGTCCAGCATTCAAGTTGCTATTGTGCTCAAGAAATGTTTTGCCCAGAATCAAATTTCTATTAAGGAACTGTCGATGTGTGTACAAGCAGGTGAACGAAGATTTAAATTTGCTGTAGGTGACAAAGCAGATTTTTTAACCTTGTACAATTGAACCTGGCCGGAGGAAATTGAAGATAAAAAAGCTGAATTTATCAAACCTCGTGCATTGTCTGATTGTTTTGACTTGGCAGTACGTTACGTTCCTTTAGATATTAATCAAGATATTGCCCAACAACAAATCTTAAAAACAATTCCTGCTACGGTTGGTTTTTCATCTATTCTCTATCACCATCATCAACGAGCAACATATGATATTCGATTTACTGTACGTAGCCTCGAGCAATATCAAACAGCACTTGAACTAGGTCGTTTATCAATTGGTCACTCTCGAACACTAAAAATTAGTCATAGAAAGTTACTATAAAAAGCACTGTTCATTGAAAGTTCGGCTCATAAACACATTCTACTATAAACAGTAGAATGCATGTTCCGAAAAATATTTAAATATTTTTCTCACTTAATTATTATTAATATTTTTTTATTTTTCAATTTTTAAAATTTTTCTAGTCCAAGTTTTTTTCTTTTGTTTATTTAATTGTAAATAAATTTTTAAATGTTAATTTTTTGATTTTTACAGATACCTATTTATTATTTTCCTTAACTATTCTATATTTTAAAATACTTTTTAACTTTTAATTTTTTAGTAATGGTTTCATTTCTCAAACTTTTGTTTTTAATTTTTTATAAAAGTTTTAATTTTATAGGTTTACTTTTTTGATTTTCTGTGCTTATAAATTTTTCTTTTAACTCATAATAAAAATAAGAATGAAAATAAAACCTAATCTGTATCATCTCATGTAGCAATTGCGGTGCATTCCTGCCGCAAAAATGATCACACTCTGGCCCGTAATTACAAAAAAATGCGACTCAGCTACGCGTAACTATGATTTTTTCACCGTAACTATGCGTAACTGCAATTTTTTCATCGTAGTTACGCGTAACTATGTCCTAATTTTCCGCAATTACGGGTCACAGTGCGATCGCAGCTACGCCGTAACTACGCCGCAGTTTCATCGTAATGAAACATATGGGCATTATCTGCCTCTTACTACATTTCCTAGTGGTTATCGACTAACACACTGTACAGCATGTTGGAAAATTGGTCACATGAGAGACAAATCTCAGTCACCGGTCAGTTGTCGTAAGTGTTTAGGCCCTTATACTAATGGGGTAAATCACAGCTGTCAAAATGATACATTTATCTGCGCTCAGTGTGGTGGAAATCATTTCTCTCTTGATTCAATTTGCCCTGTTGTAAAAAAATACAGAGAAGAGCTTAAATTAGCTGTTGACAAAGCACTGACTTCAGGTGCGATCAAAAGACCAGCACCAGGTGAAGCACCCCGTCCATTTCAACAACAGACGAACAATTTTTCATTCTTAAATCAAGGTCAAGTAATTAGTCGTCCAGCATGGACCACATCTGACAATGAATCTTTACACTCTAACATAAAACAGGAGATGAGTGATCTTGTTGTAACTATCAAAGCTTTATCAGATACTATGATTCGGACGGAGAAATCTTTTAACGATTTGAATAACCGTATCGAAGTTCCACATAAAAGCACTATACTCCATTGCAATAGTATATGTGCTATTATCGATACGGTACAAATTATGTCCAGTTGGGTGCAGGGTAATAGTAATGAAAGATCAAAATTGAAGAAAAATATTAACAAGCCAGTTAAAAATCTTCAAAAATGGAAAAAGCAATTGGATTCGAACAGAAGCAATGAATCCACTGCTTCCATGTATTCTCCCCACCATATTACAACTAACAACATCATCGATAACAAAAATAACGGGGAAGTAGAAATGAATGACGATTTTTCAATGAACTCTCTACGCCAAGATGTTTGACTTCTCTTCTATTCTTAATGTTCATGCTTGTCCCTTTTCCCCTTCTTCTACCTACCAACTTTCCCAATTGACAAAAACATTTTTTGAAACAGCATTAGATAGACTAGTAAATTGGAAGTTCCCTATAAAAGTTCAAAAACGAATTATACCTATTTTAGAAGAATGGTACTCTAACTCTACTCTAGACAATGTTCTAACAAAATGGGAGAACAACCCTTGCCCTTTATCTAACCAATTTATTCCTTAAAAACGTTCTCCCATATAATGTTCAAGGATGGGGTACTCGTGCCTTGGAAGTAATGGATCTAATTTTTAAAACTGATAGTCCAGTATGCGTGTTTACCGAAGTAGGGAAACTTTGGAACAGTTTCAAAGTTCCACATTTTACATCGTTTTATCAAAAAGGTACAAATCATAGCGGAGGGGTTATGATAACGATAGGAAAACATCTACGAGCAACGAGAATTGATACTGATATAGAAAATACAGTAATTGTAGATATCCATGGTCTTTCTGAACAAATCAGAATAATAGGTATATACTGGCCACAGGGTCAGATGCGTAATCTAAACGATCTATCTCCCTTCTTAGTAAAAGGTACTATTTTGACAAGTGATTTTAATGCAACTTTAGATGAATGGGGTAGCCAATCTACTGATAGGTGCGGTGACTCTCTGAAGAAGTGGATTGAAGAAAATGAGCTGACCTTTATTCCCATCAACTCTCATTCTTCTAAAAGATCAGATAGTCACATTGATTTAACATTTACAAATTTGAACAGAGCCGAGAATGAAACAATATTTTACGGTTCAAGCGACCACTGGCAGGCGGTTTTAAGATCTCAAAGCATAGGATTTATTTCCAACGGCTTTTTTTCGAACATCGATTGGACCATTTATCAAACCATTCTAGTGCTTTTAGAAAATTTCTGGATAAATGAACAAAAAAAGGAAACTATTGCTCATTGGTATCAATGTTATGTATGTTTCCTTGCAGCACTAAAGCGCCGCTTGACTCGATAGAAAGAAAGAGAGAGAGATACCGTCCATCTATCCCTACATACATAGTCGAAAGGCTCCGTGATGCTCGCGAAATGAATATTACAGAGACAGGAAAATAGCCGGTACTAGTAATGAAGATCTTAGAGTNCACGCTGCCCTTCTCCAAATTATCAGTAGGAATCAGTATCATATCAGACGAGCAGGAGATTACGAAAGAACTCTATAATTACTTTAAGGACTTAGTTAAAATCCCGGAAATTAACCCATTAAATCCTCACGATATTCAAATCGAAACAGAATTTAGAGAACTTCAGAACTTACTAACTGCTTCTAAGGAAACAGGCTTAGAGGCTACATCCATAACGGAAGTCTCTAAAATTATAAGAAAGATGAAAGGAAAGAAGTCTTCAGGTATCGATCAGGTATCAAATTTTATTATCGAGTTACTTCCTCCAACCTATATTGAAAGTCTAGTCAATTGCTTCAACTTTTGGTTAAAAGAGGGGAGGTATCCAGGTTTCTGGAATAGCTCGAAAATTATTACCCTCAACAAACTTAAAGCTGATATACCACGTTGCAATCAGACTAGACCTATATCTCTTTTAGCGACCCATTCCAAAATTTTTGAAAAAGTACTTCTCGATCGAATACGAACCTGAGCTGAAGGAAATCATCTAGTGCCGCCTGAACAATCAGGATTCAGAACGAACTGTCTTCTCCAGACTAGGGTTCTTTCAATTTTCCAGGAAGTTCAGAATAATTTAGCTGCGAATGTCCCTACGCTTGCAATATACGTCGACTATGAGAAAGCGTTTGACTTAGTTTGGCATGCGGATCTGTTGGTCAAATTATATAGGTTAGGTATACCCACTAGCCTACTGAAAATGATTTATAGCTGGCTAAGCAACCGTACAGCGTATATTTACTATGGTCAATCGAAGTCAGAAGTTTTTCAAGTACAAGTCGATCTTCCCAAAGGCAGCAGTCTCAGTCCCTTTATATTCGTACTATACCATAATGATTTAGTAGCTTGTCTCGGAGCCCACTCAAGTCATATCTTCGCCGATGACTTGAGCGGGCTCATTCGAGCACCCATCCAAAAATCCTTCTCATCCCTAGTCAAGTATTTAGAGGTTGAAGTAAGTAAAGTATGCGACAGGATTGCTGAATATTCGATTCGCTGGAAACAATCAATCAATATCGGAAAAACTGTCGCAACACTCTTCTATTCTCAAATTAGAAAGTCCAAGGTAGACATATATATGCTAGGACAGAAAATTGCCATTGTAGACACGTTCAAGTATCTTGAGTTTACTTGAGCGAGTAAATTATCATTGAGACCCACTGTAAACAAAAGCCTCAAAAATATCCAAAGATCGTTAGGTAAACTCAAATGGCTGCGTAGCGGCAAAATTTTGTCCAAAGGGCACTTTGAGAAAATGCTTCTTCGCGTATATATTTCCTCATTTCGCTTGGATCTTTCTTTTTTCCCCTTTCTCCCCACAACACGCCAAGAGGCACTTAGAAGAAAATATAGAGTAGCCATACGCTTAGTTCATCGGGCCCCATTTGTTCGCGCTGAGGATCTTTTGAATCTTACTCGAGAAGAACCGCTTGATAAATATGTCAAACGCTACATCACGAAAAGATTAAAAAAGATTTGCTCTTCGGGTTTAGGTTCTTCTTTATTTCTTGAAGATGTATTCCTGTGGGATAATTTCCACAAGCAAGCGAAAGATGGTGTTGCCCATCTATTTATGTTGAAGCGGGTTAAAAGTTTAAAATTAAAACACCGTTCCCTTCTCCTAGACTGGCTTGATTTTAATGAGCAAAGTGATAATTAGAAATATGAGAAAGAAGGAACACGAAATCGTAGCTCATTAGCGTAGTTCAGTAGTTAAATAGCAGCCTCTTAGCACTCTACCTCAACCTTTACAACTCCCACTACTTGTATTCTCTGTTCATCTTGTTACCGCTATCATTCGCTTCATTGTGTCTTTATCTATGTTTCTTCCCTTTTGTTCTTTTCCTTTGTATCCTTTTCTTTTTTGTTTGTTACTTCCTATCTCTCCCATCCCTCCATGTTTCTCTGTTTTTGTAAGCACTTCCGAGTGTGACAATAAAACGTGCAAAAACCAAAAAAAAACATACATATCTTCTCCTTCAGATTCAGGTTATCACCGACAATAGAAACCAGAAAACCTTGGGAAGGACTGCAAACGGTCGAAAACCAATCAAAAACTGGTAATAAGGACTTCGTTCCAATCAGCGGAGTGATTGACCAAGATATTATCGTATAAATATATTTTTTAAGAATTGATCTATAGTTGAGATAAGTCGAGGGAGTTGACCGATCGAATTTTAATATCAATTTTTATTTAGATAATTGGAAAACGATCGGGTTTTGGAGCAGGGGAGTGTGATGTTGGTGGTGATGGTGAGAAAAATGTGTTTAGGGATAAATTGGCATAACAACGAGTTTCACTGATAAATGATTTTTTTATTTCAACTAATGGATTGATGTTCAAAACGATCTTAGCTTTACAATCTCGATTCTGCGATGAAATAAATTTCGTCGTTATCGTACGTTTCTCAATATAGATGTAACCTTCTTCGAGCATCATCATTTTTTCTTTTATAGAAAACAGTTTTTCTATTTGAGACATTTTGTTTGAAAAGTAGTGCGTAGTGAAAGTTGAAATTGAGAAGTGAAATGTATTCTTTTTTATTTGGCTTGCTCCCATAATTAAGAATGTCGGATCAGTGTTATTTTTAGTTTAGATTACACTGAAATTCATGAAACGAACGACAAATCTAATTAGTCTTCATTAACTTTCACACTGCCATAATTGCATTAAAATAATATGTTTTATTGATCCTTTTAGCCAATTAAAATTATATGTCCTAGCACAATTAATTATCTATTGCTATTGTATATATCTCTTGCAATTTTTCATTTATTTTATGTTATTTGCATTGGTTCTACACCCTCAAGAATTCATTAAGAGAGATGCGACGTATAGATAGGGACGAACAGAACGAAAAGAATTTTTCTGCGACGAAGCGGGTGTGCAACGATGTGTACTAGTGCCAGAAAGAGAGACAGTGGAAACGAGAAGAAAATAGGGAAACATACAGACTTAAAGAAATGCAGAGCTATATAAATGCTATACGTTAGAAGATATCATGTAAAACACTGATGTATCGTCTCTTTTATTTGATCGACACGAATAGTGATGGGCCGTAACTCTAACGCCCAAACCGTAAGAACGAAAGAAAATGTCTGACGACTATTGAGTACGTAAGATGTAATTTCCTTTCCTTTCTTCACTAGATTACGGAATAACGTAGCTATACTTTGCTGCTATGCTAAAGACGGTATTCGTAATTTTGTGCAGAAAGGAAAGGAACATTACGTCTTGCATAAGCAATAGTCGTCAAACTTTTTTTCGTTTTTACGCACTTTTAAGGCTTTGCACGTTAGAGTTTCGGTCCATCACTAGATAGGAACGATAGGCATATTGTCTCTATTATTTAATCGATACGGACGATAGGCATATCATGCTCTGTTCATTTTGCGTAGAAGGATAAATGAAAGTATTTTTTAAGCAGCAGAAAGAAAAGAAAAAGCTAAACTATTTCAAGTGTTTATAAAAAATTGACCTACTAGTAACATTAGGTATCCACGAGAGAACCTACTTTTTCTATTCGTTCAGAAAGAGTATTTACTCATAAATCAATGATTTTTAAATTTCATAAACTATGCTTCAGGAAATAAGATAAAAGTAAAAATATGAAATTTTCACTAATTTATCGCATTTGATGGCGAGCCGAATATAAATGAAATCTCTTATTATCGAGAGCACTATATACGGAACGAATAATTGGAGAGATATTTGTCCATTTCTGTTAGTTATCGCATCCGCCAACGCAATCGACGGCCATTGTTTCTTTGTCTCAACGAGATTAAGATCAGCAAAACGAGCAATAAAGTAATTTGCTCTGTTCTTTCAAAACATCGATGCCAATGTTTCTCAATTGAAATTATACATAAAAGCTTATCAAGAAAGATCTCATTTAATTATTTGATCATATATTTTTTAATAATCATTTTTTATACGGTCTCCTGTGTGATAGAATTCACATTTCCGTGTAATGGTCGCTTATAAAAGGTAAACCAGCAGTTTTGATTTGTATAAAAAAAATTTTTACTGCGAAAATTATTGGAAGTGCAGATTTTTTGCTTTTTCTCACTAAAGTATAATTTGCAATTCAATTTTTTGTACATAATTTCAGTAACAAAAAGATTCGGCGGCTCAAATTTAGCAAAATAACTAATAATCAGATAGAAAAAATAATACGTATAGGAAATCTCATCAATCTATTTAGTTTTTTCTTCGAAATTACTTCATCGTTACTAAAGATTCGTGTACAACTTAGTACTTTATAATAGGTATAAAGAATTAAAACTGTTTTTGCAGTTTTGTTTTTCTCTTTTCAAAAAAATATTTTGATTTTTGCATACTTTTGGTCATAGAAATAACATATCAATAGTCTAGATATGAGCAGACATTAAAAACTGTTACGTAGGGCAAAAATGAATAGACTTCTATAAATAGGTCTTTCATTAGCTGTATTACAAAGTTTATGTGATTAATTTTTCTTTAGTAGAATATTTTGTTAGTGCTCGCTTCGCCTTGTTTTGTTGCAATATTTGATAATCAAAATTTTTTCGATTTAGTGTTAAGACGTTACGATCACGATTAGAATCAGTGAGAAATCATTACAGAATACATAACTTGATATTATAATCAATAGTAAGATTCATGTTCACTAGTAGATAATAAATTCAAGGTAACATCGTATTGAACGAAATCAGATTTTAAAAGCGTAGAATGCCTACGTCGTTATACAGTTTAGTGTACGATTTATTCATTACCGCGTGGGCAGTAACAATCTACTAGTAGCTTTCAATTGAAATTCTTGTTATGTTTTATGTTATTTTCATAATAACGAGAAACATTTTCTATAACACAGAACGGAGAGGTGATGTGGGTGTAAGCATGGGCATAGGTTACACGAATATCCACACCCACACTCACACCCTTATTATTTATGAACGAATGAAGCTAAATAGGTACATGAACAACATCGTAATATTGATAATGAGTCAGTCAGACTCGAAAGCTCTATTTCTCGTCAATTCCTGTTGAACAAGAAAAAACAGATTAAATGATAATTTCTTTATTTTTTTCTATTAAAATTCGTTTTTTCTTTATATTAAATCATTGTCCAATGATTGAAAAACAAATGGCTTCAATAGAAGAAAAAAAAACATTGAAAATATGTTATAAATTTATTAAAATTTAAATCCTATTAAATGTTATCAATTTATTATTTACGATTGGGTTGTATTTCATTACACTTAAATAATATTCGATGCAGGTATTATCGCTGTTTTAATTATCCTGAATTTATGGTAATGCTAGAGCATTAGGAACCTATTTGCATCAAGAAGAAAGAGAAATAATAGGATATAAATTGCAATCTTTAATCCGAAGCGTGATATGTGCACTCATGTGAAATATACACTATAAGCTCCGTCATAATTTTCATTTTCGTAACTTTATACACTAGATGGGACGAAGCTCCTTGAGTTCTGAATCCTTTGTGATTTTAGAACTCTAGGAGTTCACAAAACTAACAGAATCCAGCGAATTTCCACTACTAAACAATTTCGACACTTACATACATTGGGTTGGCCCGAAGTATTTTGCGTTTTTTAAAAACTTTTATTTTTATTTTTTAAATTCAAGATTATAACTAACTTTCAACGATATATGTTCCACTACTATCTATGAGTTGTCATCAACCCTCTGGCAGAGAAAGGATCCCGCGCATAGAACTCTTAGAAGTTTTGACCGAAGAAGTTGACGAGGTCCATTTTCAGATCGTTGTCGAAGTTTTTCTCGCTTAGATAGTTTAACAGAGAACGATACAACTGCACTGTAAAAAAAAGGGTTTATGAAAGTGCAACGTGTCACATACCCTTTTTTCCGTTTTTGAAAAATCTGATAAACCCTTCTTCCAAGTCATAAACCTAAAAACCGTTTATTATCTTCGTCATATACGGAAAAAATGGTTTATGATACGTTGCACTTTCATAAACCCTTTTTTTTGTAAAATACCCTATCAAAAACGTTTTTTCCGTTTATTATTCTGCTGATTTTTTTTTCACAGTGTGGTGATCGTTGGCAGTCAAATCTGGACAATAAGGTCAATATGGCAACCAGCCCATGCGAGTTTCAGTTACTTTTCACACATCGCCTTTGAAATTTGAGGTCTAGGGTTGTCATCCGGAAAATAAATACTATCCTGCTTCCCCTGAAGTTTTGCTGCAACTCGGTTCAATTGTCTGCAATACAGATCAGCAGGGATGGTGCAGCCTGCTGGAAGAAGTTCCCAATGAATAATCCTTCTTACTACTCATCAAACGTTCAGCATAATCTTTTCTGGGCGAAGGCGATATTTTGGGCTTTGCGACATCTCTTTGTCCAGCTCCCAGCCACTGTTGCTCGTGCGTGTGATTAACATACAACACCCACGTTTCATCGTCACTAATAAGATTGTGGAGCAATTGTTAGTTTTGATGGTATGCGGTTAATTCCATACAAACGTCAAACATGTGTTGGAGCTGATGCCATGAAAAATCATGTGATATTAAAACTCTCTATTTCCACGTTTTGACTAAGTCGCCCAGATGTGTTTTCAGTGTAGTATGAGAGCACTCAAGTCGCTCTGGTAAACACCCTGTAGTCAACGTAGGATCTTCTTCGATAGGTTGCTTTAAAACATCGAGATCCATCTCTAGTGGTCTTACAGAACGAGGTAAATCGTCGAGTTCGAGTTTCCCACTTTTGAACTAATCTTGTGATGTACGGATGACCAGTGCATCCCTGCCCATCGTACTACTTACATGTTGCTTGTTGCTTTGCGACCCGAACGGAATTCATGAAGCAGAAGCAGTCGGAGCTCTCTACAAGATATGTTTATTTCTAATTCAAGAGCAACATCCATATCCATAATTTTGTTGTTCCTCGAAAGATATTCGTACCCCCTTTATAAACCCTTACTACAGAAACGTCTAGAACTTTCTCGATTGTTCTACGAAGCTTTTTCAAAAACAGTAAAAAATTTCGTGCCAACCCACTAGGCTTACACGACACTATAAAACCCATAGCGCTAAGTATAATATGGGCAACCTCAAAAAGAAACAGAAACAGATATTCAAAACCCAACATACACCCGCATTGATACGTCAAGACCACACCGTCAAGTATCTAACCATACTCTTGCCGGCATCCACACCAGATAGTACCTTGGGTTTCTTCAGTTCTATAAATGTCTCAATTATCCAGATACTATCGTAGTTGAGCGGTTCAAATATGCCAGGAGTTGCAAATTGATGGGATCTGGCCCCTGCTGCAAACTAAACTATTTCCTCCACTGTATCTTTCTTATTAGATGCGACGATCAGTGTACGTGATCTTTCATATGTTATCATTCTGTGTGCAACATGCGTTTTTATCTCCCAATGTCACATCAGTTTTTCAATTCAGTGAAGAAGCACGAGCTGCTCTTTGCCCGTTTGTTGGTACTACGGGAATGAGATGTTTTGATGGCAGTCCTACACGTACTTCTGGTCGAAACTTTCAGTCGGATTTCATGAGATTACCGCGTGGTGTCGGTATTAGTGTTGATAGAAGTACTGGTCGACTCATAGCTCCAGCAGTACAATTAACATATTCACCTATAGGGAGTCGTACATGGACCGATGGTCATACAGGTGCAATTTTCGATTTATTTAATGAGGCCACATTGGGACCAGCTAACCGAGTAGCAGCCGCTTACGATACTGCTCGTATTCATATTTTTCACAATGCTTCACAATTGAATGCAGCATGGCGACAAACATTTGCCGATGGGAAAGTTCGTGGTGGAGAATTAGCCCGTCGACCTGAAATGTTTGAATATTATGAGAAGTGAGTGTTTTCTTTTAGTGTACTCAACTGGCGTGTTATTTTCACTTTGTAAAGATAGACTGTCATTTTATTAGTAATTCATATCATATTTTCACTACTGTGCACTATATCGGACGCTGATAGCACCACCAATGCTTGAGTTGTGAATCAATAAGTGCGTCTTGGGGTAATGATGCACAATTGATTTGTAACCTGTTGAATGATTCTTAGTTGCATAAGAACGAAAATTGTCACAACTAGTGAAATACCAAGTAAGAGAATAGCCTCGGATCTTTCTCATATCCGGTTCGAAATATGTATTTTTCGTTGGAAGCATCGTTCTGGTTGTTTCATAGAACAAGTAGTATTGTGTTAACTAACTCAATGAAACAAAAGTGATCTTTCAAACACAAGTATCTCATTCATCAAAGTTTACAGAATTGTACTCAAATAGCTAGAAATCGTGGAGCAACCGATGTTAATGTTATCTGGATAAAAACCCTTTGAAACAGCATGTTTTCCAAGGTGCTCCAAATCTATAATAATTATTTACTTTTTGGGTTCCTAAAGGAGACGATTGTGGGCTCTTCAAGGTATTCAGGCAAAACCATACACTTTTTGTAATAAGTCAATAGAGCAAGTTGAATTGTTTTCTGATAAATAGGGTTACTATCTTCACGAAGGTGTGAGTGAGAATGTGGGCTAACTATGAAATCAAAGACACATTCACACTCCTCGATTATGATGTGTGGTGTTTGAATGAATTTAAAATAGTATTCATAATATTCGATGCAAAAAAGTTTATTTTTTCTTAGTTACTATAATCACGAAGAAGCCTTGGCACTGTCTCAACGTGTAATTGGTCTATACACACTAACAATAAATGCATCAGCTGTTCAACTTAATGAATTTGCAAGTCGCGCACTGTCACAACTAACAGCAACGTTCGATTCAGACCTCTATGAAGATTTTATCAACACTTGGGGAACCCATATTATTACTAGATCACTCGTGGGTGGCATGATCGAAGAACGAGCTAAAGTACCACGATGCTCTCGCATTTTTGATAATGCTAGACTAGCTCACTGTATACCATTCAGTGATCGAGGCCCAATCAGTTCTAATTGTACCTATTATACTGATCAGATGCGCTTGATTTCAAAACGTCGTCTTGGTGGCGACGGGGAAATCGACAACGATAATGAATGGAAAAGAACATTGGCTACCGGACCTGCTCTTCTGCAGATTCTGGAGATGGTTCCTTGGTACGACTTTATCACGCATAAAGCGGTGAAACAAAACTTGATAACAATCATGCGGTATCGACAGACAAATTTTGATTTTATTCAAGCTGAATCAGCTCGGCTAGTCGATTCACGTTTGCAACCATGCATTTCAGGTTCTTAGACAATTATTAATTCACTCTATAAGTCGTTGAGTATTCCATCTCCATTTTTGAGAGCATGTTGCATTAATAGTGCAGACTTTGCTCTTGTTCTTTAGTGTACTCTACTACTTTTGTAAAGTTGATTTTATCTGTCGACCTAAAGATCAAAATGATTCCAAAAATACCTAAAATAACGAGCTATTTTTCAAAGACTCTGCATGATTTGCTAATTAATATTTTCTTGGAATTTCTGGTAGGCTCGGATACTTTGTCAACATTTGTTCTTCAATTTCTGATAGTTATTAAGCATTTTCACGAATATTCGTCGGTATTGTATACGTGTAAAAATTCCTTTGCATTTTTAGGAGTACTCTTAAAAGCCTTTTTGTAGTTTTTGAACTGTTCAGATAGGACGCAAATTAGGAATTATTCTAATTTGGGCACAGATTGTAGAAAATGCGAAAAAAAACTTCACAATTCATTATTGAGAGGATCTGAATTCTTGGAAAGACGATGAGGAAAAAAATCTTCTCTTGTATAGAAGTGAAACTTTTGACAAATATGAAACCATACAACACCAGCAGGAAATGGATTTTCAAGAAATCTTGTATGAACTCAGCAGTCATTAGTTTCATTTTGGTTGACTACTTCGATCGGTATTTTTTATAACTTAAGAACGCTTTTTAAAATAACAGGATAGACAGATCTAATGGGACCCTTTCATTTTTTGCCTTGGAAATGCTTAACAGTTGCTTTAAAATCTGAGTCTGAGTTTATTTGTTAGAGAATTGATTTCTCTAATAAAACGATTAAAAGCGTTTTTTCAAATTAGGTTTTTCTCTTTGGTGCAAAATTTCAAGGATTGATCCCTTTTCAAAATTTAGTACGTAACATCATTAGCCAGAAAATACATATAGTGCTCTATATTTTTACGACCTCTACGATGAAATTCACAATCTTAATAGTGAGAAACAGCTGTAGCACTAGTGCCTAGTGCAGTTTTTGAACAAATTTGAGATAATTGTATTTTTAAACAACAGAATTTTCATATAAAATGTCACTATGCGTAGAATTAAATTCTGAGAAAGTTAACAGAACTAGTAACATGCACCGTTAAATCGTCACGACTCGTTCACAATAGTAGAGCACGAAATCATAGATCTGTCTGGAAATCATTTTTGTGGATATTATCATATTTTCGACTACTTCACGTTTCATCTCAAATATTTATTATTAAATCTTGAAATTCCGACAGAATTTTTTGAACATATTTCGATAAGTATTTTTATTTGTTTTTACCTTTGAGCATGAACTATGGAATAGAAGTTACAAGCACTTTAAATAATTTTATAAGAAAATAGATTTCCTATCTAATGAGTCCAGCATTAGATGTAAAAGCGATTCTTAATTACTTCCAAGATAGAAGGCTAGATTGGTTTTGAAATGTAAAAATAAAATAGACAGTAACTATACCATGCATTTTATATAAGTATACTGAATCTGAAGAAGACATGTGTGTAACGGTATTTACCGTTAAGGCTCACTTTATGTACTTTATCCTCTTCGCTGTATTCTATGTTTGTGTATTGATCTGATGAACTCTCATTGTTCTATT